>PVIU01020239.1:0-34432 GCA_004026605.1 Ondatra zibethicus
TGGATGAAGGATGGATAGATGATGGATGAAGGATGAATAGATGATGGATGAAGGATGGATAGATGGTGGATGATGGATGGATAGATGATGGATGATGGGTGGACAAATGATGGATGATGGATGGACAGATGATGGATGGATAGATGATGGATGAAGGATGGATAGATGATGGATGAAGGATGAATAGATGATGGATGAAGGATGGATAGATGGTGGATGAAGGATGGATAGATGATGGATGATGGATGGATAGATGATGGATGATGGATGGATAGATGATGGGTGAAGGATGGATAGATGATGGATGAAGGATGGATAGATGATGGATGATGGATGGACAGATGATGGATGATGGATGGATAGATGATGGATGAAGGATGGATAGATGATGGATGAAGGATGGACAGATGATGGATGAAGGATGGATAGGTGATGGGTGAAGGATGGACAGATGATGGATGACATGAAAGATGGAAAACAACTGGGACTTGCTCAGCAGTTAAGGGCACTTACTGCTTTTGTGGAAGACCTTTGTTAAGTTCCCAGAACCCATACAGTGACTCACAATCATTTGTAACTCCAGTTCCAGGGGACCCAACACCTCTGACCCCTAGATCCAGCCTTTAAGGCACACATGGTACATGGACTACCATGAAAGCAAATACTCTCTCTCTCTCTCTCTCTCTCTCTCTCTCTATATATATATATATATATATATATATATATATATATATATTTAAAAGGGAGATTGAAGAACATTTGAAACACAGATGTAAGTAGGCATTCACCCTCAGGGTTGAGTTAGCCTAGCACTGGGTCCTGCTACAGTTCGGATCTTGGAGGCCCCATGTGTTGAAGGACTGGCCCCCAGCCTGTGTTCCTACTGAAAGATGGTAAAACATTTAGGAGGTGAACTATGCAGGGAAGCTAGGTCACTGGAAGACAAGCCACTTATTGGAAGTAGGCCCCTTCCTCTCTGCTTCCAGGCTGACATGAGGCAACCAGGCCCTCCACCACATGCTCCTGTCGATGTGCAAAGCCCAAAACTGTGGAGGCCCAAAGCAATAATCATGGACTGAAGCTAAGACCCAAAATAAACCTGCCCATCTTAGGTGATCATGTTAGGTGTTTGGTCACAGTGATGGGATGCTGAAATGGGCCAACCTTACATTTGGAGCCCTGGATGTATCTCTTGCTTCACTCCACCCCTGGAAGAGGAGACCTTGCCTACAAAAATAAACTGCAGAGTCTAGGGATATGGCTCAGTGGGTAAACAACACAAACATGGCACATCTCAAATCAAGCACCATAGTAAGGGGCACCATGGGGAGGAGACAGCCAGAGTGGGGAAAATGCCTTCACCCTCCTCCTGTTCCCCTGCCTCCAATACTTAGGACTAGAGATGAGTCATGGTGCTTAGGGGGTGGCTAGACAGAGGCTCTGACAGAAAACTAAAGGCCCTCAGGCATTCCTCCCATCAGCTGGTCCCTGCCATACCCACGGGCTATGTCACCTGCCTGACAGTCCCTCAGCAGGGGAGGGGCCAGCCTAGTTTGCTCTCATCCCCTTCAGGTTCTATCAAGGAGACCCTGAACTCCACATTGCCAAGCTGAGTCTGAGGTTTTACCATCACTCCGATCATAATACCTCAGGTGACCAGGGCCCAGGCAGGTGAGGTGGCTCATAGTACCTGGAGCCCGCCTCCTCAGAGTCACCAGGGAGGTTAGGTCTGCCCTGGAACACACCTCTGAACCATAGCCCAGAGAGTGTGTAGAACCCCGGGCCTGCTGAGGCAGTTTAGGGCCTTTGTCCCACTCTCGCTGGTGGGATGTCTTTCGATCAAGCATCTGGGACCCACCCCCCAGCTTTTTCAGAAATACAGGAGCCCTCCTGGTCTGTGCTGAGTGAGCAGTCCCAATGATTCTTTGCTGTGCCCATTCTGCTTAACCCACACTGCTTATTGCTTTGGTGGTCCCGTCCTCCCTGATCAGTGTGACCACTGCTGGTTCAGCCCCCACTCAGCTCTCATGGAACCCTGAAGAGCTCCAGCATCCCCAGAGAGGTCAGCATGAAGTCAAGGGTCTCTCTTCATATAAGGTTCTGGAGATAATGAAAAGAAAAAAAAAAGGCCCGCATCTGACCCACGAATATGGCTTCAAGGGGGAGCATAGGCTCAAAGCCAAGCTAGGGCCTCTGTGCATGGAGGGAAACTGAGGCTCAAACAAGGTCATAAAGCTGGTCCCAGTTTCCTGACTTGAGGGCCCTGCTCGAGCTTATGGAAGGGAGGATGACAGACATCAGGGAGAATCTAGATACCAGACCCCATTGAGATGGCTCACTACTGGTCCCCAGGCAAGTGGCCTCTCCTGATGTGATTGCGGACCTTCCTCCTCATGTCGTGTAAAACAAAGTATGCAAGCATCACAAAAGCAATGGCGGAAGGGCTGCCTGGGCCACTCCCTGACGACTGAGGGGCTGCCTGGGCCATTCCTTGACAACTGGTTGGCAGCCACTAGAGCCAGATCCCAGCCCACCCTGGAACTAGCACTGAGATCTCCATGCTATACTTAAACAAGTCACTGTCCTCAGGACTGTTCCTGTTAGGGGCCATCTCTCTGGGGGACCCTTTCCTCTACAAGCTGTAGGAAGATGCCCCTCAGTGCTGTCTGGGTAGCATAATGAAGATCCATACACGGCGGGGAGGGGGGCTCAATCAACACAAATCCTCCCACAGTGTTGGGGACAGAAATCTGAGGTGGAAGTGTGAGTAGCCATGCCCTCAAGGGCTTCAGAGGACAGTCCTTCCTTCCTCTTCCGGTTTCCAGAGGCTGCAAGCACCCTCGGCTATGGCCACAGCTTCCTATGAACACTTGTATGCCTACCTTCCCTCAGCATCTTTTCTGGACACTAGGATTGTGTTTATCACCGCCTCCATCTAGAATCACACTTACTTTAAAGACTAAGAGCAACACAACCGCCAAGAGCCTTTCTCCAACAGGTCACACTCACAAGCTCGTTGCTAGAACATGGTGGCCTTTGGAGGCACCAGCAGTCAGCTCACTGCTCCATCCACAGCAAGCGGTCCCACAGTCCAAAGGCAAGAGCCACCCCACAACCGAGGGCAACAGAGTCTGCCAGCCTGCCCATTCACTTGTTTGTCTTTCTGATGGAGTGGGTGTCACATCTCCATGATCTGAGAATGTTCACACTTGCAGCAGTGCAGGCCAGCTAGTGCCAGCACAGACTGTCCCCCAGCCCGTGCACACCTCTGTTACCTAGGACAGTAGTCCATGGCCAAGACAGCCCAATTAACATGGAGCCTGCTCTGTGAAGGGTCCTCTCTAGGGATGCCTGACTACATTCCAGACATGTCAGCAACAGGCCCACTCACAGGTAGGAAACTGAGGCTGAAGGAGGCAGCTCAGAGGTGCCACCTGGTGGGGACAGGTTTAAACCCCAGCCAGCCTGTTTTACTCCTTGGGGTCAGCTGTGCCCATGGGAAAAATCAACCTACTGTCAACTCTTAGAGAGGCATAGCTGGTAGCTTCAAAGGCCAAGGAACAATGTCCACAGGAGGGAAACAGCACTATTCTCATGAATCTCTTGCCCTTGGTGACGTACCCACAGGAATCCCACTCATCTAGAATGGAGGGTGGTGAGCAGCCTGGCCCCTAACTGCCAGGCCCTGGCTGCCTCCAGAGCCCCAGACTCTGGAGGGAAGGCATGAAGATGGCATGCTCCTGTGGGTTCCCAAACCAGCAGAGCTAGTCCCCAGCTGACCCTCAGCTACAACAACCCCTCCTTCAGGATAAACCATCCCTCTTATGTTGGGCTTTGAGGTTCAGCACCCACACCATCCAGAAGCCAGCCATCAGGACACTGGCTTCACTCTGGAAACACACCAGCTCAAAGACAAAATGATGAGGTGAATTCTAGTTAAATGGCTGAGCAGAGTGAGTGTGGCTCCCAGTATTAACTTTTCACTTTGTTGGTTTGAGGGGAAAGGAAATGGAAACAGTGTTGGCACAGCCCCAAGTGCTGGGGCCTGCATCCCCAGGATGGCAGCAGCAGAGCCAGGGAAATCTTGACCAGAGCTTGTGCCTGCCTGGCGTTTGCCACCTCTCACTGAGCAGATGGAAAAACTAAGGCACAGGTGGACATGGCCAGTCACAGTCGCAGGGCCAGGATCCAAAAACCAAGTCGGAGTTGGAAGAGGCAAAGGGATAGAAGGCGCCACACACCGCCACTGCATTATGCAAATTAACGTAGATCCTGCCCCACCACGCTTTATGTAAAGGATAGCACAGGCATGTGTGAGAAAAGATACAACCACAGGAGGAGGCAGTGCTATGCAAATGACCTGTGAAAGGAGTGGGCAGGGTTGAGCATCTCATTACAAAACTCCCATTTGCAGAAGAGCCTTTCCCTTCTCTTCCTAAGATCTGTCTCTAGTCTAATTCTTTGTTTAAGACATAAGGATCTGGAAATGGACCTGCCCCAGCTGCCAGCTCTGAGGTCAGAGATGGTGTAGAAAGCTGGTCACAGAGACATAGTCTCTCCCTGTGTAAGTCAGCTTTCTGTTCCTGCTACAAAACACCTGAGACAATCAACTTAGGAAGAAAAGAGGTTTATCTAGGCTCGTCTTTAAGAGGTGCATGGTCCGTTAGCTGAGTGCGTTGGGCCTGTGAAAGCACAGTTTGTCATGGAGGGATTGTATGCTAGGAGAGGTGGCTCACATCCTGGCAGCCAGGAAGCAGAGAAAAGACAGGGAGGGTCCCCAATATCCCTTCAAGGCCAGTAACCTGATTCCCTCCCATCAGATTCCATCACCTCCCAACAGTACTATGAGCCAGCAACCCTGTCTTAAATAAATGGCCTTTGGGGACATTATCCAAAGTGCAGTACTCCCCTCTGTTATACCAGTGTACCAGTTCTGACCACATGTGTCCAGAATGAAGGTTAAGAAGTTAAGGTAGGAGACTCCACTGTCCTTCCATCTTGGTCTCAGGCTAATCCACAGTTTGATGAATATGTCAGCATGAGGCCTTCTAAACCCTAACTTTTGGGAGAGAGTGATTTGAGGAAGGGCCTCTATATATTGCTCAGACTAGCCTTGAACTCGCAATCCTCCTGCCTCAGCCTTCCCCAGTACAGGCACACCATCACACTTGGCCAGCTACAAGTTTTGTAAGTTCATGTATGGCTGGCAGAATGAGAGCCTTGCTAAGCATCAGCCACCATGGGCCCAGGACTCAGGATGGAGGGTGAGGGTCTCTGGTTTCCAAGCAGAGGGAACAGGGCATGGGGAGCAGAGATTTCTGGAGCATGTCAGAGAACTGCCTCAGGACAAATGAAAAATTCAGCATCAAAGCTGCCGTCTCACGTGGGACCATCCTCACAGAAGCTAAGCAGTGGCTCTCAGAGGGGCTGTGAGCAAACACCCTCAGGACAAACAGTATCTGACTTACAAAGAAACAAAACTCCAGCCACACAGCACAGGTCACATGGTTGGACAGCAGGGACGTCATGCTAGGTGAAGCTATCCAATCATAAAGGACAGATCCTGCAGGGTCCCACTAATAGGAATTTCCCAGAATTGCTGAACCCACAGAGTCATGGTGTGGGCTTTTGAAAGACAGAGTCCCACTTCATTGTCTTTACAATAGTCGTATATAGGCTGATGATGGTCACTGTTCCTGTCAGAGTTCTTGGGGAGCATAAGTGAGATTGTGGGTGGATCCTGAAGGGCATTTGACAAGTTAGGGCTGGTAAAGTAAACCTCTACCTCTCTGGGATGCCGGAAGGTAGGATATCTCCACTGTAAACAAGGTCAACAGTCTTGTTTGACAATCTCAGAAAATGTCTAGGAGAAGAAATGAGTCCTACCTAGGGTCACATTCATTCAGACCATAAATCTGTTTCCTCGTTGTTTTAACATAAAATATCTATATAAGGAAAGAATATTGTCTCTCTGCCCAGAGTTCACAGCTATGCTGGAATTCTTGACTCTCAGATGAGGCTTCAACCAGACTTCAGGGTGAGAGGCTCTTTTCCCTTCCCACGTCCCCATAACCTTCCCTGTCTTTCCATCCTCCCTGAAAACCATGCGCTCCAGGAACTGGAGAGATGGCTCATTGGTTAAGATCACGGGCTGCTCTTGCAAGAGGACCTGAGTTATTTTCCCAGCACCCATGTCAGGCAGCTCACAACCACCTGTAACTCCAACTCCAGAGGACCCCACACCCTCTTCTGGACGCCCTAGGCACCTGTATATACATATACACAGAGGAAAACATAATCACATACATCTATTCCTATTCAAAAATTTAAAAATAAAACCTATTTTTAAAAAAATGGACATATGGGCAGTGGCTGTGCACACCTTTAATCCCAGCACTCAGGAGGCAGAGGCAGGTAGATCTCTGAGTTTGAGGCCTGGTCTACAGAGGGAATTCCAGGAAAACCAGGATGTAATGGTTTGAACAAGAATGGCCCCATAGGCTCATATATTTGGATGCTTCATCATCAAGGAGTGACACTACTTGGGAGGGATTAGGAGGAAGATTTCTGGCCTTGTTGGAGAAAGTATGTCACTGGTAGGCAATGCCATAATTAAATAAAAATCTCAGTGTCAGGTATTGGCTATCTCATTATGTGCTTTTGATCCCAAAGTCTCCATAAAACACTGCAGGCTATTGTCATTGCTCATGGTTACCCATTATAGCTTGATGTTAAGACCCTGTTGTTAAAGACACACTTTGGCAGCAGGACATAGGAAAATCAAGCAAGAGTTGACCTAAAATACTCCCTCCCTACTGGCTCGCTTTCGTACTGCTGGAAACTTTCTATGCAGGCTATTGGGTGAGAAAAGTGATCAATGGTCTTACCCAGAAGTGAACTGTGAATGCCACATTGCTGACCCGACAGGTAAGAGGTGCCCTCTGGTGCAGTAGTGGCAGGAAGGTTAAAGGAGTTATCAACAACCATCTTCTGATTTGACCTGAAACATCTTCCATGGGAGGGAATTCACACTTGGTACTGTAAGCCAGGTCAAAGCTCATGACTGGGAAGGGCATTGGCCCTAGGGGAGAATCTATTACTACTGTTTTACTATAAGGTAGTTGCCAAACTACCTTCGAAATATTTGTGTTTATATCCATAGATTGCTACTGCTCTCAACCTTGGCCAGAGAAGCCTTTTTCTGCAGTAGGCAGCAGTTAATGCCGAAGGTGATAACTGGTCAAGGTGTTGAGAATAAAAGACTGAGCCCTAGATGGAGTATTTATAGCAACTCCGCCCCCCCCGCCGCAAAAAAAAAAAAAACCCTGGTGAATAATATGGAGAAGGGCAGGAAGAATGTACGTTCAGAGGACAGAGAAGAGTGCTGTGGAACGCTGTCACTGGGACACACATGGCCGCTGCACACAAGAACTCACTGCAGCTGTGAAGACCTCCATGACATCAAGTCAACAAGACCAATCATCATTCCAACCAGCAGCAGGATTGGACTCGGCGGGTTACCAAAAATGGGTGGAGGGCATGAAGATGGGAGGGGATGTTTTAGGGGATGTCGAGGGATGTAAGGGTGGAGTTGGGAGTGGATATGATCTATGTATATACATCTATGGAGCTGTCAAGGAATAACCAAAGAGGAGAAGGAAGAGGAGGAGGGAAAAAAGGGCCTGGAGAAATGGTTCAAGGTTAAGAGCATGGGCTTCTCTTCCAGGGGGGATCCAGGTTCAGTTCCCAGCACCCACATAGCTGGATGTTTATAACCATCTGTAACTCTAGGTCCAGGGGATCCATCTTCAGATATTGTGTGCACATGGGGCACATACATACATGCAGACAACATTCATACATATGAAATAGAAATAAATAAATCTTTAAAAAAAAGAGGAAGAGGAGGGGGAGCTGGAGAGTGACAGAGGAACATACCTGAAATCAGACTCTGTGCATGCATGTGTGAGCACAAACAGAGACAGACAGACAGGGACAGAGAGACAGAGGGCATAGTATAAACATGGTCATCATAGCCCTTAGTGGCCTTGAACAACTCCCGTTTGCCATTTCTCCCAATGGCATCCAGAGTTCAGGCCATGATACTCACACATGATGAGACCCTTTAGCCAGACAATCCTCAGAGCAATGTCCCTTCTGGTTGTTCAGCTGGCCTTGTGCCTCCGAGCATCTCCACACTGGCAGGTCCTCACTGCTGCACCTGTGCCAAACTCTCCCAGGCACTAAACCACTGGCAAGCTGGGCCCCACTCAGGAGCAATTACAGAACAGAATGTTTTCTTTTTTCCCTTTAAAAAAACTTATCCAGAGCCACATAATGGCCATTTTTATTGCCAAGACACTTGAGCGATGGTTTTCTGCAAGCTGAGGATGACAGCTGATATTTAGTGATGTGAGTCACGGGGTTGTTTTTTGCATCGGAAAACCAATCGTCCTCCTGGGGACAGAGAATCCGTCAAAAACAGCATCTGACAGACAGTGTTTGTCAAAGTCTGCCTCATGACTTCTCATTACATACTGCACTATGTCTCAAAATTGCCATATGCAGATCTTGGTGGCACAGGATTAGGTATAAATACATAAAATGAACTAAAAGTCTTCCTGCCTAGTCAGCTTTTGTTGCCATGATAAAATGTCCAAGATCAGTGACTTAGGGGAATTCCTTATTTTGGCTCATGGTTTCAGAGGTGTCAACCTGTGACGCTGTGGGTCCGAGGTTAGCAGGACAAACTTGCCAATCATGGTGGCTAGGGAACAGACAGAGAGCCAAGACTGTGCCAGGGTACACCGTATGTGACCCGTTTTCCCCAGCTCGGCCCCACCTGCCAATAATAACACTGTTTTATGGCCCCATCAAAGGATTAATCCATCAATTGGCCAGAGCCCACACAATCTATTCACTTCCCCCAAATGTCCTGAGCCCTGGGGGACAACTCAGAGTCAAGCTGTAACAAAGGCTTCACGTATGCTACCCAAACCTGCAGCGATTCTTCCACAGTGGAGAAAGCGTGTTGTGTGTCATTTTCCTTCCTCCCTGTCATCCTTTCTTCATGCCTTCCTTGCCTTCCTCTTTCTCTCACTCTCCTCACTCCTCCCCCATCTCCCCCATCTCCCCATCTCCCCCATATCCCCCATCTCCCCCATCTCCCCCATCCCCCTCTTTCCGTAGCTTTCATGTGCATGTCTTTGTCTACTCTGGTGGAATAAAATAGCACAGCCCCGGAGCTGATCAACCTCAGACACTGATTTCTCAGGGTCTGGTGTCTGGCATTAAGGCATTGGCAGATCCAGCCTCTGGTGAAGACCTTGTCTTGCTCAGCCCTCCTCCCACTGTGTCCTCACAGGGTGCAGGAGTGGGCAGCTCTGGGGTTCCTTTATAAAGAACCTGATCCTGTCCTTATGGTTCCACCCCATGGCCTCATTGTTCCCAATAAGGATCTCACCACATAAGTCTGGGTGCACTGGCTCTCAGCAGCAGCAGCATATCTCTCTCTCTCTCTCTCTCTCTCTCTCTCTCTCTCTCTCTCTCTCTCTCTCTCTCTGTGTGTGTGTGTGTGTGTGTGTGTGTGTGTGTGTGTGTGTGTGTGTGTGTGTGTTTTGAGAGGACTGCATCTGAGCTGGCCATAGCAGAGCATCCCAGTAGGCAGATTACTAAATAGGATGAATTTAAGGCCAGCCTGAGCTACATCTTTGCCTGGTTGGTGCTGGACACCTGTAATCAGCACTCAGCATTCAGGAGGCTGAAGAAGAGGGATCGTACTGACTATTTTTTATCAGCTTCACACAAGTTAGAGTCATCTCAGAGGAGGGAACCTCAATTGAGAAAATTCCTCCGTAAGATTGAGTTGTAGGAAAACCTATAGGACATTTTCTAAACTAGAGATTGATACAGGAAAGACCAGTGCATTGTGGGTGGTGCTATCCCTGGACTCATGGTCCTGAATGCTAAGAAATCAGGCTAAACAATGCATGAGGAGCAAGACAGTAAGCAGCATTCCTCCATGGCCTTTGTATCGGCTCCTGCCGTGAGGTTCCTGTCTGGCTTGAGTTCCTTCCCTGACTTCCTTTGATGATGAACTAAGTTGCTTTTGGGTATGGTGTTTCATCGTAGCTATAGTAACACTAACAAATGAACTGCTGTTGCAGTCAGCCTGGTCTACACACTGTTTTCCAAGCCAGTCAGGGAGACATGGGGAGATCCTGAAAGAGAAAAAGAAAAGCATGGCACCTTTAACTCTAGCCCTGGAGAGGCAGGGGCAGGCGGATCTCTGAGATTCGAGGCCAGCTTGGTCTATGATGTGAGTTCCAAGTTAGCCAGAGTTCCATGGTGAGACCTGGGGTGCAACTTCCAGGTGTGCTGGATCTTACCTCCCACCAGTCCTGCCCTCCAGAGACTTGCTTTTGCCTAAGAAAGACCACTGCCCACGGAAGGCTAGCTATCCCCACGGCCCTCATCAATAGCTTTCCTGTGGAAAGGAATGGAGAAAAGGTGCAATACGGGCTTCAAAGTACCCCACCCCCTTCCGAGCAGTGGTTCCTTCTGAGTTCTGGTGGACACAGGCTGGGCCCCACACCAGGAAGCAGGACACTGTCTAGGCTCTCCCGTGGCTGGGTCCCACTCCTCTCCTCCCCTTGTCCTGAGTAGACTGTGATTTTGTGGGAAGAGGGTGTTGAGATCACACACTGCTGAGAGAGAGAGGTAAAATAGAGGCCAAAATCAGGCTGTGCTGTGGTGTTTTCAACACAAGCACCAGGCGACAGGAGACAGAAGGCCTGGTGGACCCCAGCACACAGCTCCTGCCGGGCTGGCAACAGTATCAGGGAAGCAGCGCGTAGGTCTTGCAGAAAGGCAACTGTGAATGTGGCCTTGGAGCCAATGAGTTAGCCAAGCTTTCTGTACCCCCAGGTCATTCTGGGGGCCAGGACAGAAAGTGTGTGAATAGTCAGTCCCTCCTTCCCTCAGAGACACCCCCTCCCCAGTTCTCTTGGTCGGCAGCTCTGAGCCCAACGTTCTGAGCCCCATGTCCCTTGTTTCGACAATACTCTGGGTAAGTTCCCTGTTTCCCAGACCTAGCCTGAACTCTAAGGACACAGAACAGGTCACTGTGTCCACCCCCTGTCACCCACCACCATGGCCACTGCCTTGGCCCAGGAGCTCAAAGAGAGAATTTATCTCCCCCTAGAACAAACCCTATGCTTACATGGTGGCTGTCAGACATGGTCTCTTTGGAGAAATGAAGTCACCCCGTCATACCTGGAGTCAAGATGTCCATGTTTCCATGGACCTGAGAAACATCATCTCTAGTGTCTGGGCCCACCCAACAAGTCCAGCTCCAGCCTGCGGTAGCTCCTAAGAGCAATGAGGCTCTCAACAGCTGGCCCCTTCTGCATGGTCCATCTGCATCTGGCTTTGGATGCAACAAAGGCCTTTAGTTCCAGCCTTTTTGGCACACATTGAATCCACCGCAGAGTTAAAAGTTCTAGTGCAAACCAGACCCAAATGATTACAGCGAGGAAAGGACAGGGTTTCAAAAATAGCAGTGGGTGAGAAGACTGACAGATGCTGCACACTTGACAGGGTGAATCATCCAGTGGCAGCTCGGTCCCCCAGGATGGCTGTGAGTCACACACACGAGGGGCTGCCTGTGCCGAGTCCCAGGGAACAAGGTGGACATAGGTTAGCTTCAGAGTGAGTGAAGGCCATGGGAACTGGAGCTGATGTCCTGGACAAAGCTGAAATGTGGATTCTGTCAGAGCTCAGGGGCCAGGCAGAGCCAAAGTGACAACAAGGGGACCAAAATACTTCCATGACCAGGTTGGTACACCATGGAAGTAAGGCTGCCCGTGGAAGGACAGAGATCGTCAAAGAACAGTACAGGCAATTCGGAGCTGTCTCGGCGGCTGTGGTGGCACAGACACTCACTCCGTCAGGGACATCAGCTTCACTGGCTCTTCAGGGAAGGTCACAGGGCCCCTGGAGTCATTGAGCTGCTGACTATTTCCTGAGACCTGGAATGACAGACAGCAGTAGACAGGACCAACTTGTGGGAAGTCGGTAGGGAGTGGCATTATGTTGGTTAGATCCCAGGGGCTCAGGAAACCCCAAGCTATCACGCCCCACATACAGCTTGGCAGGAGTATGTCCCTGTTGTGCCAATCCCAGGGTCCTGTTTCTGAGCTCTCTGGACAGAGGCTTCAGACAAGAATTCAGCCCCATGCTGGTCAGAGAATCCACATTGACATGGAGATGACAACCATGTCCCTTCCATGGTTTGACAGAACCAGCCTGTATCTCCAGCTCCTGGAATCCTGCTGGCCCTTGGCTGAAGGCAGGTCGCTTCAGAGCCTGTGACCATGACCTCACTGAGGAGAAAAGGTCTCTGGATGTAGCCTCTTCTACCTCCTTGCTTGTCATGGGATGTAGGATCCACCCAAGTGACCCAGGATCTTGATATTTTTACAGGTTAGTCACATCTACAGAGACCTTTTCTCCCCATGAGGTCAGTGATGCTCTGAGGCCTCATGTAGACATGTCTTTGGGGCTACAGTTCAGACCCTTCCAAAGTCCTGGCCTTCTCAACCAGCTGAAGTCCCCTAACGCCATGGATAGACCATACTCAAACAGTACCTTAGAGTCTGTTGTGAGCCACTACCCAGCACTTCTTCGGGCCCCCAAAAAGGATGTGTCCATAAATGGCCTCCCATGTTGATGAGAGCTGCATGCCTCCTGAAAAATGGATATCTTGCCTGCTAAGGTTTGTAGGGATTCAAGTTATCACGACACACGTTCAAAAGAAGTGTTCAGGATTGGGCTCCTTACCAGCTGTGCAGTTAGGGTAGTGTCTGCCCCTCTCTGAGCCAGCCTGCTCCTCCATGAAGGGGTCAAGGCATCATGCAACCCCCAATGGTGGGCAAGAGGTTGAATAAGGTCAAAGGCAGAAAATGCCTGAAGTGGGGTGAGACTGCCATCCAAGGTAAGCAGCGTCTAGACACGCCTCTGAGAAGACACGCCTCTGAGAAGACACGCCTCTGAGAAGACACGCCTCTGAGAAGAAGACACGCCTCTGAGAAGACGACACGCCTCTGAGAAGATGGGCACAGCCATGGCCATGCCTAAGCTGACTTGGGAGGTGGAAGAAGAAAGTTGTTTTCCCATGACTCAGGGAGGGGTCCAAGTGCTAGTCAGGGGTGACAGAGAGGGATGGACAGCTTCTGGAGTGAGCTCAAGTGTGCAAATGTATGTATACACACATACACACAGAGAGAAAACACACACATGCATGCATATACACACAAACACACATGCATAGCACACACAAAGATAAAGCACACAGAGACATACACACAGAAAGCACACTCATTAATACATACACACAGTAGATGCACAGAGAAAACACACAAACATACACACAGTACATACACAGAGAAAACACAGACTCACACACACACAGAGGCATGCATGCACACACTGACACACTTGCAGACATAGCACACACAGAGAGAAAGCACACACACACACACACACACTCGTAAGAACTCGGATCTTCTTAGGCTGGTTGATCTCACAAATGAGGAAAGGAAGTGGGGACTAGATTTGAGAGTCCAGCTCAGATTTGGGTGGGATGTGTCCTAGAAGGAGGTGATGCCTGGTTCTGACAGAGACTCCAAACATGAGGTGCACGTCTTAAGAGGAAGCAGAGGAGTGTGTTGAAGGCTCATCCTCACCCACCACAGGAGGATGTCAAATATCACAGCAAAAAAAACCTCCTCCCTCCAGAGCTGACGGGATAATTGTGTGGTCTAGAAACATGTAGACATGAACGGTGCGGGAAGGAGGGCGGGTCAGCTGCTCCCCTCATCGCTGTGACAGGACACCTGACACAGACAGCTGTGAGGAAGATAGGTTTTATTTTTGGCTCTCAGTTCGTGAAGGGTCTCTCATCATCACAATGCATGACGCGAAGGCAGGGGTGTGAGGTTACATGATGGCAGTCAGGAAACTGATCAGTGGGACCTGGGTAGGGCTAGAACCACAACTATAGCACATGGGTCTAGCTAGGCCCCGTGCTCAAAGTTACCCACCATCTCCCAAAACAACACCACCAGCTGGCGACCAATGTCTGCATGCGAGGCTTACAGGGGACATTCTACATTCAGACTATACAAAGGGGTGTGGCTGTTCTGGAGATACTGTGGGACAGGCATGGGGTACAGAGGAGCAGTCCCGTTGGCATCTTGATCTTTGTTTTGAGGCATGAGTTGCTCTTGGATAAAGCCAGAATGGTCTGAAACAGAAACACTGTCCATCCATGCCACCAGGGTTTCCTGGGACCGCAGAGAGGTTAGCCCTTCACCCTCCCTTTGCCTGCACCCTGCCTCCCCGTGCCTGTTGACTTCCTCCTATGGAAGGTAAGGCAATAAGATGACCCAGGACCACAGCTTAGTCAGGTGACCCTCCCTGCCTGGGCCTGTTCTCATCTCTTACCTTCTCACAGGCTGCCCTAGAGCCACCCAGAAGACTTTAAAACCAACCCCACGTTAAACACAGTGACCTGTGGTCCCAGCTGCTGGGGGGCTGATGCTCAGGAAAGTGGGTTCAACCCCCACACAGCAAAGCCATTTCAAATATGCCTGACACGATCTGGCCTGAAGACTGTCTGGACTTCTTCTGAGTCTCCCAGCTCCGCCTCACTGTCTTTGTTAATTCCCTCCAGGCTGGTGTCAACTTCCAGCCTCTCAGCTTCTCCCCAGACCCTCTGCTTCTCAGTCCCTCAACTTCTTCACCACACCTCAGCTTCTCCCCAACTTCTCAGCTTCTTTCTTGTTCCACGGCTTCTCGCTATACCCTCAGATTTTCCTCAGATTCTCCCCTGGGGCTGAAGAGGAGAGGTGGTCCTCTCCCAAAGTCTTCACTTTTACCCCTCAGCTTCCCAGACCCACACCCCTCTGACATCACGACCTGCCCAACCAGGCCTCACTGGTGCCCTTCTCCTACCCCATGCATCAGTCAGGACCCTTGGGAGCCACGCTGACCACTTCCCTCCATTTCCCAGCCTCCTGCTCCTGAAATGTGTTGGTGAATCCACGCTCCCAGGAGTTCTCCCTGCTGCTCCTGGTCCTCCTCCCAGGGCTTCATCTTAGCCACACCAACTATGATCCAGAGCCTCATTGGGCTCGCCATGACCTCCTAATCCCTGGGCCTGCACCCAACACCTCCTGCCATGAAGCGCTACTAACAGCACACTTCCCATTCCGTGCTCCACTGAGTTATATCCATAACAACTTCCTGTGTCCCCACCTGACTCTTGACCACTGGCCTTCCCTCTATCTCCTAGGCCAATGTGTCCCAGGACCCAGGGACAGCAAACTCCTGTCACAACAACCACTGCAAGGAAAGTCCGCACAATGGATTTAAACGGATATAATGGAAATCTTGCCTCACTACATCTGAGGGTCAGTGTCCAAATTACTACACCTTTCTTAACCTTGGTCTCTTCATCTCTAAATTCAATAAAAGAAATCAAAATGCAACTGGTTCTGAAGATTCAGGAACGTTCCATGAGCCTCACCTGGGGCAGAGGTTGGGACAAAATGAGGTCTTGGAGGGAGTTCCGTAACCTTACAATCCAGTCATGAATGAAGACATCACAAAGCGGTTGTCACTTCTGTAGGAGCCTTGTCTCCCTGTCATCTTGTAAACACCTGGAGAGAGGACACCATGTCTCCCTGAACACCTCTCTCAGGGCTGCATACATGGCAGAATCCCAGGAAACCTACAAGGAGCCCCATGGGAACTGTTTCTCCCTCTTTGCTTTTCTAGAAACAGTGAGTAGACGTGATGATACCCTCTCCCTTGGTGTTTCTGGAAGCCACTATGGAAGCCCCCTGGCCTGGGGGAGTCAATTTCCATCACCCAGGCATGGCGGCTCAGCAGCTCTGCTCCTTCGGGGAGCTCTGGAAGTGTCTTCCGAGAACTGTGTCCATGTCCCCCAAGTTGGTTTTATCACCCGAACTTGTCCACAATCTTGCCTCATTAAGACATCCGTATTATTTGTGGGGTTCCACAGAGGCCCCTTGTTCCTGATTCTGACTCTTAGCCTCTCATTCCTTCCTCTATGACACGGATTTCGTCACCCTTCCACAGAGCCTTCTGATGATTTGGATGGTTTTCTTTACTGTCTATTCTTGCTTCATGGTTCTAGCTCTTCTGATAACACTGGCCACAGCCTGTTCATCTGCCTTTCTGCTCACCAAGGTATTTCTTTTAATTGTGTTATTTTATTCATTCGTGTGTGTGTGTGTGTGTGTGTGTGTGTGTGTGTGTGTGTGTGTGTGTGTACAGAGAGAGAGAGAGAGAGAGAGAGAGAGAGAGAGAGAATATGTGGAAGTCAGAGGACTTTGATGAATATGTTCTCTCCTTCCACTGGGTGTATCCTGGGGATCTAACTCAGGTCAGCAGGTTTGGTGGTAATTGCTTTTACCCACTGAGCCATCTGCTGGCACTTGGTTTATCTTTTATTTGTATGCAGGCAGGTACCTGCACAAGCCAGGAGAAGGACTTGTATCTCCTGGAACAGGAGTTTCAGGCAGTTGTAAATTGCCAGACTTGGGTGCTAAGAAGCAAATTCAGGTCCTCTGGAAGAGCAGCAAGTGCTCTTGGCCACTGAGTCATCATTATGGTCCCTTCTCCCACCTTCCCTCCCTCTACCCCTCCCTCCCTCATTTCTTTCTTTTTTTGTTTGTTTGTTTTGTTTTGTTTTTTGTTTTTTCCTCTGCCTCTTGAGTGCTGGAATTGAAGGCATGCACCACTACTGCCTGGCCCCCTCTCCTTTTTAATATGAAGGTTTGTTTTTTGTTTGGTTGGTTTTGTTTTGTTTGTTTTGTTTTTTGAGACAGGGTTTCTCTGTAGCTTTGGAGCCTGTACTGGAACTAGCTCTTGTAGACCAGGCTGGCCTCAGACTCACAGAGATCTGCCTGCCTCTGCCTCCCGAGTGCTGGAATTAAAGGTGTGCACCACCATCGCCCTGCTAATACAAAGGTTTTAATGTCACAGAATTCCCTGAGAGCCGTGCTCGAGTTCCAATCTGGACATTTCTAGCTGTTATTCTGTTCAAATCCCATTCTAATTTTCCTCTCACTTTCTCCCTGACTCCAGCATGGAAATCAGTTGGTTGTTTAAATACCCTGTGCTGGTAAAACCGATTTCTCTTTAATCCCACTGAGGACACACTTGAAATGACTTGAATCATTTTGAATCCCTGGATCTTGCTTTGTGACTGAGGACCTGGCCTGTGATGGACAGGACACGGCACAGCTGCTGAGCAGAGCGTCTTCAAAGCCCACCAGGACTCTGTCCTTGCTGAGTTCCTGTCGCTCGTACCCATTGTGGGAAACAAGCACTAAAACCCCGGGTTAGAACTGCATTTCCGGGTCTCTCTTGAATCTCCTGCTCCCCTTGCTGTTGGAGGCTCTGGTTGAGCGAAGGCTCCTTGGGGCAGGACAGTTCCACTTTTAGGTAAACCAGTGTGGGTATCCTTGGGAGGTGACCTGAGTTGAACATGCCTTTCAGATTTATAGTGCTCTGTAGTCTAAGACCTTTGCTGCCTGGCCCCCAGTCGCCGGTCAGCAGTCATTGGATCGCAACCCCGCTCCTCACCACCGTCCTCGGTTCCCCAGAAGCAGCTTTGGTGACTGTCGCTTTGACAGCCTCTCCCTACTTGTTCACACTTAACAGTGACTACCGGCTGCTTCCAGCCATGATCTTGCCAGCTCTGGCCTCAATCCCTGCCTTCTGAGGGGTGAGCTGAGCTATGGTTAGGTCCTATCCTGTCTCTTCTGTTGGTCTATAAGCAAGCTCATCTTGATTGGTGGCTAGGTAGCCTCTTTGGCCAGTGATATTGTTCTCACGAGCCCCTGCCCTCCATGGTGGCTCTCCATGCTGAATGGCGTCCTGAACACCATGGGATCATACACACTTGAATGAGCAGTCTGACATCAACATCCCTTAAGGACCACACACACACACACACACACACACACACACACACACACACCTTAGCCACCGCCTCATCCAGTCACCCTTTAGACCTCAGCTCCTTGTGGGCACCTCCATGCTCCACACGGGTATGATGCATTCTTACTTCACAAACAGCTCACCCCCTGCTCCTACACCATACCAGACCTGGGCTTCGCCAAGAACGAGGCCATATCCCCCACCTGGTATAGGATATAGTGAATGCTGAGAACAAGTTAGCTGATCCGTGTAATCTGGGGCCTTTCCTGATGGGAAAAACATTCCCGGTGGGAAGCAAAGCACCCTGGCTTAAGTGGCTCATAGGCGAGTCCCAGCTCCACAAGTGCCCAACTGTGGAAGCGGGAGGACACGGTGTGAATGCTGATGCAGGGGTCAGCGTGCATGGATCAGCATGCCGAGGTCAGCGTGCAGGCGTGCAGGATGATCCACATGGACCCCAGTCAAGTGGCCTGAGAAACTTCCTCATCTGTATGGCATTGCTAGGGGTCTGTATGCATATGCAGACCCAATAAGCTGGTGTGTGTTGGGGTTCCCTCCCTGTTCTCCTTGGTCTCAGTGTACTCAGCTCCTCCTGAGGCCTGCTCTGGATCAGTGAACAGGCGTCTGGCACAAGCCATCAAGCAGTCAGTGATTGGGCACGAGAAGTGACAGGTTATGGAGGTCTTTGGCATGGAGTAAGGAAGCACCGTGGGGAAGATGGGGAGGGCCAATCTGAGCGGCTGTGTAGCTTGCTTCACAAGGGCTTGGGCACAGACTCTAAGGAAGTAGCTGTGGTCGTACCTGCCTATCAGAAAAGCTGCTTGGTGGCCCGTGAAGATGAGGCAGGGGGAGGAGGGTTACTTGGGGTGATGGCTGGGGGGCAGGAACTTGTCCAGGAGAGACTGCAGACAGGGATGGGCACTGACCTGGTTGCAGGCAGAGATTTCTTTCATGACAGCTGTGATACTGTGAGGTGTGTGTGTGTGTGTGTGTGTGTGTGTGTGTGTGTGTGTGTGTGTGTGTGTGATGTATATGTATATACCCTCTTCCTTGCCTTTGACACAACACCCCTAAGGTCTTCACAATCTCCAAAGATGCAAGAGTATCTTGAGTACCAGTGAGGTGACAGGTGACTGGACTCAAAGTGTCTACAGGATGTTGTTGGTCATGAGAAAGACCAAAGCAGGATCAGAGGACTGGATGTTGAACCCCTCTTCTTTCTAGAGGCTGAGTAGACCAGTGTCGGGGGGCAGGATGGGTGGATCTCTCAGGTCACTGATGTAATCATTAGTGCCTATGAAATAAAATCACAGGAAAACCCAAAGCAGTTCCCTGTGAGTTTCAGGCTGTCTGAACAGCTGGGAGGTGTCTGGGGTGGGTCCCAGAGTGGGTGCAACCTTACTCTGTTCATCTCTTGTACAAGATCCTTAGCAGCCTGTAGATAAAGATAGACAATACATTTCCCTAGGGTTTGAGACCTGCTCTAGAAAATTAATCCTGGACAGGGAACCCCATTTGTCATTTATGATGCAGAAGGACCTGACCCTCACCCTTGTGATGCTTGGCATCATCTCCAGTGGTGGTGTTGGGACTATAGCAGATGTGGGGCACCACTGGGCGGCTAGACATGGTGGTTTGGTGGTCAGGCAAAAATGGGAGCAACGGCTTGGGTTTCTTCCTTGCCATCTACAAGGTCTGTGGTTCACCATTCCACCGTCAGCCTCTGCCCCTTGGCCTCGTCCTCTACTGTGAGGTTCAGATCCTGGGAGCTGAGTGTGTTTTGTTTGGTCCTGAGTTGAACATGCCTTTCAGATTTATAGAGACAGGTTTGCAGACTAGAATTTCACAGCTTGTTCCTAGAAATGATTGTTTTGTTACATAACACGGAGTCAGAATCTTTAGACACAGAGAGCAGCCTGCACCTCACTCTAGGCCTACGAGCTATGCCCCTACCTCTTAGATCCCCTCTGTCTGGACTCCATCTCCAGCCTCTAAGGTGGCTCCCGGCAGGTAGCCTGGTAGACCCAGGCATGTCTCAGTCAGAACTCAGAAGGCAATGGGAGGATCCCTGAGGAAGCCGAGACCAGCCCCCTCACCTCCTCATCTGGTGAACTGAAGCCTGTCCCTTTGGGCGTGAGAGGACAGGAAACTGTATGATGCAGATGAGGGGGGTGCTCAATGGGAAGATGGGGGAAGGAGGCAGAGGGTCTGTGCACAGCCCTGGCAGTAGAGGCTTCTGAGTGCCCTTCAGAGTGCCCTGTTTTCAGCCCCAACTTCTGAGATGAGCCTAGGTCCCCCTAGCCAGTGCAGTTCTGACAACGTGGGAGGCAGGTGAAGCTCACAGAAAAGACTGTAAAAAGGCCACACAGGGTCAGAGTGATAGCGACCAGGGACATGCGTGGAAGCTTCCATTGTGTCACAAAAGCTTCCAAGCATCTCCTTGTCCAGGAGCCTGGCCCAGTGGGTTTTGTCATGGGTGGACACTATATGTCTTCAGTTTTAAGGGAAACATGGAGATTCCAGAAGATCAAGAGAGAATGTTCCAGGCCTAACCAGTGACTGTGGCATAGACCCAGCCTACCTGCTCTAGGCTGTCACAATCATGGCCTCTGAGTGCCTGCTTGTCCATCACCCAGCCCTCAGGACACAGGCTCAGGACACAGGGTGACAATGCTGGGAGATGCTTGACAGTGAGGTCCTAGAAGCCCCAGATACCAGAATTGTCACTCTGGGGAACCAGGCACCACCAAACTCCACCACCGAAGGTGGGAAACACATACGGGTACACCAGTTAGCAGCTCTACTTAGCCCACCCCACTGGTCAGTGTGGACCCCCATCTTCAGAGAGCAGTGGCCCAGGGATGAGAGCATGGGGCACCTTCAGATGAGCAGTGCCCAGCAAGCCACAAGTAATATGCAAAATGGCAGGGGTGGGATTACCTTAGGCCACAGTGACCAAGACAGAGTGCCAGCAGCAGGGGGACCAGACCAGTGACACCAGCAACCTAGGGGAGGGAGCGCTGCTTCTCAGGAACCTCAAGCCAGCTAAAGCAGAATTCTTGACTGTGCTGCAGAAAAGAACTTCAGGACAAGCCTGGCAGAGTTTACTGTGCTTCTGAGTCATCTAAGAAAAGACCCACACAGTCCCACACAGGCATGGGCTCCTCGAGAGAAAGTTGTGCTTAGGGTCCTTTGTGTGGGTTGGATATGTGGTCTGTGGCTTTCTCCATTATAGTCCTTAAAGCACATGATTTACAAGTTTTAAAGATCAAGCAGAGCTTAAAATGTATACAAAGGTTAAAAATTAAGTGGAAATACACAAGCTTGTTTGCTTAGTTTTTCTTATCTTAAAAAAAATGTCAGGGGCTGGAGAGATGGCTCAGTGGTTAAGAGCACTGACTGCTCTTCCAGAGGTCCTGAATTCAATTCCCAGCAACCACATGGTGGCTCACAACCATCTGTAATGAGATCCAGTGCCCTCTTCTGGCTTGCAGGCATATATATACACTGTATACACAATAAATAAATAAATATTTTTTTAAAAATTAGGAAGGTTTAAAAAAAAATGTCCTAGGCTGGCGAGATGGCTTATCCATTAAATGCACTTTCCACCAAGCAGAATGACCCGAGTTCAATCCCCAAGATCCACATAATGGAAGGAGAGAAGCAGCTCCCCCAAGCGGTCCTCTGGTCTCTACACTTGGTATATGCCTTGGTATATTGCATGTGCCATGGGACCTCTCTGTGTGCAGGTGCACACATGCACATGTATACACACACACAATAAATCAATTAAAAATAATAATTTTCTTCTTAATGAAATTGCAAGGAAGTGTTTATAAGAAGCAGTGTTTGGACTTAGGAATGATAGGAAGGTACTAATGCTGTTAAATGCTAGGCTGTAGTCACATGGCCCTAAGTAGGCATAGCTCAAGCTGAGACCAGGTTGTGCCCTGCTCTAGATGACTCCTCAATGCATGGAACAATGGCTTTCAGGCTGTGCCCTCCTCTGGGTGAGTCCC
Source organism: Ondatra zibethicus (assembly GCA_004026605.1). Classification (NCBI taxonomy): domain Eukaryota; kingdom Metazoa; phylum Chordata; class Mammalia; order Rodentia; family Cricetidae; genus Ondatra; species Ondatra zibethicus. The sequence goes on from PVIU01020239.1 coordinate 22,056, forward strand.
CCTTACAAAGAAACATCTGCGCCTGTTTTGAGAGCCAGTGGAGGGGTGGGGGTACTCTGCTCCTCATTCCAGGTGTAGCAGACAGCACATGTACAGCACTACCCATGAGACACAAACTGATAGATGACTTACTTCTGTAAGTAGAAAGTATGTATCAGTCACTTCTCTGTTGCTGTCACAAAACACCTTGACCAAAAACAACGTAAGAAACAAAGAGTGTGTTTTGGCTCACAGTTTCAGAGGGTGCAAGCCCATTGCATGGGGAAGGCCTGGCAGCAGGAAGCTGGGATGAGTGGCCACATCTCATCTGCACACAGGAAGCAGAGAAACAACAGAAAGTGGGGTGAAGCTATAAACCCCCAAAGCCCATCTCCAGTGACATACTTCCTCCAGCAGGGCTGCACCTCCTAAGGGTACCATAACCTCCCACTAACTGAGAACCAAGCTTTCAAAGACAAGGTTCTTCGGGGGCATTTATCACTCAAGCCACCACAAGGGGCAGAGCAGAAACTCAGGAAAGGAGTGGGGCTGGCATGCACACACGAGAGTACTGAGCTCATGCAAGAAAATCAGGGCTGACAACATCAAACTAAATGGAGAGAAACTCCCAGCGATTCCACTGAAATCAGGAACAAGACAAGGTTGTCCACTCTCTCCATACCTATTCAATATAGTTCTTGAGGTCCCTGCTAGAGCAATAAGACACCAAAAGAAGACCAAGGGGATACAAATGGGAAAAGAAGAAGTCAAACTCTCACTGTTTGCTGATGATATGATAGTTTACATAAGTGATCCCAAAAATTCTACCAAAGAACTTGTACAACTCATAAACACATTCAGCAATGTAGCAGGATACAAGATTAACTCAAAAAAATCAGTAGCCCTCCTGTACACAGATGATAAAAGGGCTGAAGAAGAAATCAGAGAATCAACACCCTGCACAATAGCCACAAATGGCATAAAATATCTTGGAGTAACTCTAACCAAACAAGTGGAAGACTTGTATGACAAGAACTTTAAATCTTTGAAGAAAGAAATTGAAGAAGACACCAGAAAATGGAAAGACCTCCCATGCTCTTGGGTAGGCAGAATTAATATAGTAAAAATGGCAATTCTCCCAAATGCAATCTACAGATTCAACGCAATGCCCATCAAAATCCCAACAAAATTATTCAAGGACCTCGAAAGAACGGTACTCAACTTCATTTGGAAAAGCAAAAAACCCAGGATAGCCAAAGCAATCCTGGGCAACAAAAGAACTTCTGGAGGCATCACAATCCCTGACTTCAAACTATACTACAGAGCCACAGTACTGAAAACAGCCTGGTACTGGCATAAGAACAGACAGGAGGACCAATGCAACCAAACAGAAGACCCGGATATCAATCCACACATCTTCGAACACCTGATATTTGATAAAGAAGCAAAACATATCAAATGGAAAAAAGAAGGCATATTCAACAAGTGGTGCTGGCATAACTGGATAACAACATGTAGAAAAATGAAAATAGACCCATATCTATCACCATGTACAAAACTCAAATCCAAATGGATCAAAGACCTCAATATAAAGCCAGCCACACTGAACCTTATAGAAGAGAAAGTGGGAAGTACACTTGAACACATTGGCACAGGGAAACACTTCCTAAATAGAACCCCAGCAGCACAGACACTGAGAGAAACAATTAATAAATGGGACCTCCTGAAACTGAAAAGCTTCTGTAAAGCAAAGGACACGGTCAACAAGAAAAAACGACGGCCTACAGAATGGGAAAAGGTCTTCACTAACCCCACATCAGACAGAGGTCTGATCTTCAAAATATACAAAGAACTCAAGAAATTGGACACCAAAAGATCACGTAATCCAATAAAAAAAATGGAGTACAGGGGTTGGAGAGATGGCTCAGTGTTTAAGAGCACTGACTGCTCTTCCAGAGGACCCGGTTTCAGTTCCCAGCACCCACATGGCAGCTCACAACTATCTGAAGATCTAGTTGCAGGGTATCTGACACCTTCACACCAATCCACATAAAATAAAGTTAAATAAACCATAAAAATATTTTTTAAAAATGGAGTACAAACCTAAACAGAGAACTCTCAACAGAGGAATCTAAAATGGCTGAAAGACACTTAAGGAAATGTTCAACATCCTTAGTCATCAGAGAAATGCAAATCAAAACAACTCTGAGATTCCATCTAACACCTGTAAGAATGGCCAAGATCAAAAACACTGATAACAACTTATGCTGGAGAGGTTGTGGGGAAAAGGAAACACTTTTGCATTGCTGGTGGGAATGCAAGCTGGTACAACCCCTATGGATGTCAGTGTGGCGATTTCTCAGAAAATTAGGAAACAACCTTCCTCAAGACCCAGTAATACCACTTTTGGGAATATATCCAAAGGATGCTCAATCGTGCCACAAGGACATGTGTGCAACTATGTTCATAGCAGCTTTGTTTGTCATAGCCAGAAACTGGAAACAACCTAAATGCCTCTCAACTGAAGAATGGATAAGGAAAATGTGGTACATTTATGCAATGGAGTATTACACAGCAGAAAAAAATAACGACAGCTTGAATTTTGCAGGAAAATGGATGGAGCTAGAAAGCATTATTTTGAGTGAGGTAACCCAGACACAGAAAGACAATTATCACATGTACTCACTCATAGGTGGTTTTTAAACATAAAGCAAAGAAAGCCAGCCTACAAACCACAATCCCAGAGAACTTAGACAACAATGCTGACACTAAGAGAGACTTACATAGATCTAATCTACATGGGAAGTAGAAAGTATAAAAAGGCAAGATCTCATGAGTAAATTGGGAGCATGGGGACCTTGGGGGAGGGTGGAAGGGGGAGGGGAGAGGCAGGCAGGGGAGCAGAGAAAAATGTAGAGCTCAATAAATATCATGGGAAAAAATTAAAAAGAAAAAAGAAAAGAAAATCGGGGCCGAGAACCTGGCAAGCACATCAGGCCAACACATTCACCTAGATCCCATAAAGAAAGACACCTCACCCACTTGTCATCTGCCACCCAGCGCATGTGACCATCAAGGAACCAACAGGTAGAGAACTCCCCATTGTCCCAGAGACTTCACCTTGTCTCGGAGATCTTCCCCACTGCAGCCTTCTTCAATCACCATCAGTCTCTCCATCCATCTATCCTTCTGGACCTGGTCTTGCCCCTAACCTCTACCCTCTTGTCTCTGGCAGCTCTATTCAATGCCAACATCCCTGACTCCAGCAGCTCTCTGACTGGGCTGTCAGTGTGTCTTCTGACCCTGACAGTGGCTCTCTGCACCTATTAGTTTTCTGCCTCTGAGGCTCTTTGGGCCTCCAGGAACTCTCCCACAGTCTCTTTAACCCTTTGAGTCCATTCTGCATACATTCATATATAGATACATCTGCTGTGTGATGTGTCGTGTGTGATCTCAGAGTTTATATTAGTAATTAAGATTGGACTGAAAAAAATGTTCTCCTCAGTCAGTGATGAAGGAAAATGGAAACTGCTTGGCACATTGTCACAAAGGAAACCTGGAAACTTGTGAACTCACTGTTACTCCATTAATCGTTATTCAATCAATGGCACTATCGGAACACACAGATGTGTCTTTATTTCCGCCATTGTGTGCTTACCAAGTTTTGTTGTTCTTAACTTCCTTGTCCAGGAGGGTTTTTTGGAAAACAACCAGTCCTTGTATCAGCAATCTCGGCCTTAATGAATTGTACTCAAGCTCCATGGCTCTCATTCAGCAGGAAAGATCTTTCCCTTCCCGTGTTCCTGAAGAACACACCTGTCTCAGATCATGGTCGCCTCTGCTCACAGAGCTGGCAAGGAGGAAGAGGGCTTTGGGGGGGGGGGATCGCACACTCTCATCTCCTCAACCTGGGCAGACCAGCAATGGAAGCAGCCGGCTGAGCTGAATCTAACCAGGAGAGCGCGTGTCACGGGAGGCTGTTTCATGATTCTAACTTCAAGAAACGAACTCCACTCGGCAAGGACAGAGCAGATGCCAAGAGCCAGGAGAGTGGGTTCCTACCTAGAGCCGCATAATGAGAGCTGCCGGGACTCAACACAAAGTTCTCCCCTGACGTTCTAAAGCTAGAAACTCAAAATCAAGGTGTTGGAAGAGTCACCTGCCTTCTGGAGCTCTGAGGCTCCTTCCTTCTCCAGCCTCCAGGAGCTCCAAGTGTTCCTGGCTCCTGGCCACATCCCTCCTGTCTCTACCTCTGTCTGTAAATGACCTCCTGCTTCTCTGTGACTCTATATAATCTTCCCTCCTGTGAGGACGTCTGTCACTGGATCAAGGGCCAGCGCAAACAAGTCCCTCATTTTCACTCATTTCCTCTGCAAAGATTCTATTTCTAAATAAGGTCCAGTGAGTTTGAGGGACACACAATGAATCTGAGGCCAGACTGGCCCCCACCTCTCTGTGCTTCTTGTGCCAGTTGAGAGCCACAGGATGCCCCCACCATGCCCGGCTAAGCAGAAACCATGGGCAGAGGTCCTGGCAGGCCAGATAGTGGCTGGGGGCAGAGGCTACTTTCTTCTCTTCTTCACTTCCTGTTCCTCCTCTCCCCTGCCGATGGAAAGTTCCTGGTGGGTATCATTTACAGGTAAGTAAGGACACTCTTGGGAAGCTGCTCCCGAGAGTGGAGGGCAGGGAGGAGCCTGAGGCCTGCTCTCTGCTCTCAGGAGGCTCACAGGAGTGGGAGTGGAGTGTCTGGGAAGAGAAAGAGACTATCTCCGAACCATGCAGAAGTCTCCAAGGACCCATTGTTAAAAGGCAGCCACTTTCCTCCATTTCCAGACTCAGCTTGATGATGCCAGGCACTCAGAGGCATGTTTATTTCCTGTCTGGACCACGGAACCTTGAAGCATGGGCAATGTCAGCGCTGGTGGCTGCTATACCCATGGCAGCTTAGTGTAGGGGGCTTCCCCTTACAGGTACATGGGACAAGGTTCAGAGACTCCACATTACTGTGAGGTTTAGTGGCTCAGGACTGACGACAGTTCTCATCTGTCACCAAGCAAAGTAAGTTTAGATCTCAATGAGCTATTTCACTGTGGGACTGCCGTCCCCCATCAAAGGACACCAGTGTCACTAGCTCGTACCTTCTTGGTCTTACTGGTTTCTGCCCTGAATAAACAGTGACCACTGGCTTGGGCCACAATCAGGTTATGACCCAGATTTATGTGTCCACCCTCAACCCCACCTTCCTTCTCCTACAACCAAGACTTCCCAAAGCAACATGAGGCCATCCCAAGCCCCTAAAGCTTCTGGAAGCCATAAGACCCCACACCATTTTGCTCCACCTGCCAACCCCCAAAGGACTTTTTTTTTTTCGAGACAGGGTTTCTCTGTGTAGCTTTGGAGTCTGTCCTGTCCTGGAACTTGCTCCTGTAGACCAGGCTGGCCTCAAACTCACAGAGATCTGCCTCCCTCTGCCTCCCGAGTGCTGGGATTAAAGGCATGCACCGCCACCACCCGGGTCAACTTTTCTTTAAAAGATTTATTTTATTATGTATACAACATTCTGCCTCCATGTATGCCTGCACACCAGAAGAGGGAGCCTGATCTCATTAAAGATGGTTGTGAGCCACCATGTGGTTGCTGGGAATTGAACTCAGGCCTCTGGAAGAGCAGCCAGTGCTCTTAACCTCTGAGCCATCCAGCCCCCCCCCCTCCGCGAGGACTTTAAACATGGCTGTCGCTTAGTGAGTCTGACTTGGGCAAGGACTCTCTAGATCTGAGAACTGCCTGCCAGGAAACTAGCCCCCTTCCCCCTATGGACCTTCACCTCTTACCCTGTCTCCCTTGCACCTCAGCTCATTCCCACGAGGGTCTCACTCTGAACCACTGCCTAGAACAAATCCACAGGCCCCCAAGTGGACACCTCTGCCCTCCAGGACTACCAGCCCAGTAGAGGGCAATCCAAGTGCATCCAGCCAGGATGAGTGCTGGATGGAAAGCAAGGAGCCGCTAAGAGCCACCACCTGGGTGGACCTCTCCTTGGGCTTGTCTGAACAGGCCGTAGAAGCCCACCTGCCACAAAGCATGATAGGTCTGGAAGCATCGAGCCTTAAGAAGGCAGCCGAGAAATCTTACCAAAAACAATCTACAGATTCAACGCAATGCCCATCAAAATCCCAACAAAATTCTTCAAGGACCTCGAAAGAACGGTACTCAACTTCATTTGGAAAAGCAAAAAAACCCAGGATAGCCAAAACAATCCTGTGCAATAAAAGAATTTCTGGAGGCATCACAATCCTTGACTTCAAACTATACTACAGAGCTACAGTACTGAAAACAGCCTAGTATTGGCATAAGAACAGACAGGAGGACCAATGGAACCGAATAGAAGACCCAGATATCAGTCCACACATCTTCAAACACCTGATCTTTGATAAAGAAGCAAAAAATATCAAGTGGAAAAAAGAAAGCATATTTAACAAGTGGTGCTGACATAACTGGATATCAACATGTAAAAGAAAGAAAATAGCCCCATATTTATCACTATGCACAAAACTCAAATCCAAATGGATCAGATAAAGCCAGCCACACTGAGCCTTATAGAAGAGAAAGTGGGAAGGACACTTGAATGCATTGGCACAGGGGACCACTTCCTAAATAGAATCCCAGCAGCACAGACACTGAGAGAAACAATTAATAAATGGGACCTCCTGAAACTGAAAAGTTTCTGTAAAGCAAAGGACATGGTCAACAAGACAAAATGACAGCCTACAGAATGGGAAAAGATCTTCACTAATCCCACATCAGACAGAGGTCTGATCTCCAAAATATACAAAGAACTCATGAAATTGAACAGCAAAAGATCACATAATCCAATAAAAAAAAATGGAGTACAGACCTAAACAGAGAACTCTCAACAGAGGAATCTAAAGTGGCTGAAAGACACTTAAGGAAATATTCAACATCCTTAGTCATCAGAGAAATGCAAATCAAAACTCTGTAAGAATGGCCAAGATCAAAAACACTGATGACAACTTATGCTGGAGAGGTTGTGGGGAAAAGGGAATTCTTCTGCATTGCTGGTGGGAATGTAAGCTGGTATAACCCCTATGGATGTCAGTGTGGCAATTTCTCAGAAAATTAGGAAACAACCTTCCTCAAGACCCAATAATACCACTTTTGGGTATATATCTAAAGGATGCTCAATCGTGCCACAAGGACATGTGCGCAACTATGTTCATAGCAGCTTTGTTTGTCATAGCCAGAAACTGGAAACAACCTAAATGCCTCTCAACTGAAGAATGGATAAGGAAAATGTGGTACATTTATGCAATGGAGTATTACACAGCAGAAAAAAATAACGACAGCTTGAATTTTGCAGGGAAATGAATAGAGCTAGAAAGCATTATTTTGAGTGAGGTAACCCAGACACAGAAAGACAATTATCACATGTACTCACTCATAGGTGGTTTTTAAACATAAAGCAAAGAAAGCCAGCCTACAAACCACAATCCCAGAGAACTTAGACAACAATGCCGACATTAAGAGAGATCTAATCTACATGGGAAGTAGAAAGTATAAAAAGGCAAGATCTCATGAGTAAATTGGGAGCATGGGGACCTTGGGGGAGGGTGGAAGGGGGAGGGGAGAGGCAGGCAGGGGAGCAGAGAAAAATGTAGAGCTCAATAAATATCAATAAAAAATGTATATATATAAAAAAGAAGGCAGCCGAGACACTTCGTAGGGTCTTGGCCGGTGTGTAGAAGTTCTTCTTGTCCTGATTTCTGGCCACTGTACTTAGATGGGCTCCCTGCTCTGTGTGCCTCTGCATGTGCTGAGTGTGTCCTTTTCCATCGGGTCATCAATGGCTCTGACCTCTGAGAACAATTTCAAGCCTGCTGTCCTGTCCCCAGGAGGTCTCTCCCTTAGGATTCTCTTGGCTTGCATCAGCAATGCTCACAGATTCTCTCATACTCCACTCCCTCCCTCAAAGCTGGGCTCTGTCTTTTCTTTTAAAAATTTTTTTAATTTTTATTTATGTGTATAGGCATATAGTCTGAACATGTATACGTCTGTGCGCCATTTGTGTGCTTGGTGTCCATGGAAGCCAGAAGAGGAAGTCACATCCCCTAGGACTGGAATTACAGAAGGTTGTAAGCACCATGTCGGTGCTGAGAACTGAACCCAGGCCCTGTGAATGAGCAGCTGGTGTTCTTAATCTCTCCAGTCCCCCAACATTTTTATTACAGCCTCGTGAACCCTCTGTCACAGTTCTGACCTCCCAGAATTGCCACAGCCCACGGTGCCATGCCCACATCTGGGTCTGTTTTTCTCTCGCAGCAGACTGGAGACTCTTGAGAAATGGAGGTCAGGAACAGCCCTCCCTGTACTCCTGAGGACGCCCTGGACATGGATGGGACCCAGGGAGGAATGCCGTGGGGCTCATCTCCAAGTTGCACAGTTGAGTCAGCACAGCTGCTGGGGCTGCACAGTTAAAACTCCATCTGGGGAATATTCTCTTTCTGCTCTGGCCCAGTTATGTCCCTGGTTTCTGGAAAAGCTGCTGAGTGATGTTCTGAAGATCTCTGTGGTAGCAGCTGATAGCTGGCAGCATGCGCGGAGGGGGTCTTCCCCACATGCTGCCTGGTGGCACCCCATGTCACAAGGCCCCCCTCACATCCCCTGCCTCTGCCTGTGACACCTTTACACCCTGGGGCAAGAGACGAGCCTGTCTGAATCCCTGTGTCCTTTGAGGTAAAGACAGGTCTGGTGCTGAGGTCATGAGATCATTCATGTATTAGCACATGCCAGACTCAAGTGGAGATGCCAGAAATGGATACCCTGGATCCAGACAGCTGTTTCTATAAGCTAAGTTGTCTGCCTGGAGGCAGCCATATCCCCCAATTGAACCCCAGCTTCCGAATAACTAGCACCTTCCCCATCTGAGAAGATCCAAAGGCAACAGCTCAAGAATAATCTAGATATTAAGAGGGCCAGGGGAGCTGAGAGGTTTCCTGAAGCTAGGGTCGTGATAAGCACAATAGTCCTTTATCCTTTGACACTTTGGGCCTCAAGGAGCCAAAGATTGACATAAGAGACACGTGTCCTAAGAGACTCATGCACACAGGCACATGATGCACTTGTACACATGCTCACACATGCATACGCACATTAGCCAGCTCTCTAGAGCTAACAGGTAAGAGCCAGCCTTGCCTGGCCAGCCTGGGGGGAATCCCAGGGAGGAAACAGCATGTTTAGGACTTAGGGGCTCCCAGGACAGGACACTATCCTGAACCGCATCAGCCTACTCTAGTCAGAAGGATGTGGGACAGGGGCTGCCCCTGCCAGAGCGAAGCCCCTTCCATCCAGAGGAGGTGACTCTCAGTGCTAGGAGAGAGGCAGCTCAGGGACAGTCACACATATGTAGACAGGTCAGGAAGGCCCCACAACTCTGACTGCTGAGGGAGGAATCATCTAACAGCCTCTGAAAGCAAGTTCCTGACCCTTCGGCAACCGTGCAGCAAAATGACTCCAGTTTCACCCCTTAGTTCCCTGGTGCAGGAGGGTCTTCTGTATTTGTGTTGTTTTCATTGGTTAAATAAAGAAGCTGCCTTGATCTTTGATAGGGCAGGACTTAGATAGGCAGGGAAAAGAGAACAGAATGCTGGGAAGAAGACAGAGAGAGAGAGAGAGCCGCTGCCATGAAGCTGCCAAGTCAGACACACTGAATCTTTCCCAGTAAGCCACGACCTCGTGGTGACACACAGATTATTAAAAATTGGTTGAATCAAGATGTGAGAGTTAGCCAATAAGAGGCTAGAGATAATGGGCCAGGCAGTAATATAATGAATACAGTTTCTGTGTAATTATTTCGGGGGTTAAGCTAGCCGGGCACCAGGAGCACAGCCCACTCCTCATACTACAGTTCCCAGGCAGCTCAATCTCTGGCTCAAAAAGCTGAGGAACACTATTTATGGGTAACCAACAGTGTCTGAGCAGGTCCACTCCCTGGAAGTATGTGCTGATTCCTCAGGGCTTGGGTCAGGACCCTGCCAGCAGTCGAGCAGGACTAGGGAAAGGGAGTGGGAAGGCAGATTGTCCCATCCAGGTGCTGTAAAACCTGAGGTGCAACAACCAGGTAGAGTGAATGGTGGACCTGCTCCTGCTTGGACAGTCAGCCAGCTCTACAGCCAGCTCTCTCACTACCAATCTTCCCCCCCAACATCTACCGCTACAGCCCCTAGCCGACTCCCCACACATCCACTTAAAGCCTGTACTCTCAGTCTTAGCTGTCAGGCACCCTCCACCAGCCCTGCTCCCCAGTCCCTCTGCCACCCATTATGGCCACATTTTCCTCCAAACATTCCCACCCACATATACATACAAACCTATCCATCCTCGTATGTTCAGACAGCCACACCCCCAAACACCATGAATATGCTATCTATCTATACAATGTTCCCCTAAAAACTCACTAGCCAGTCACTGGACACAGCACCCACCTAGTGACAGTATGTCCATCCCACCACCAAACAGTCCGATGCTGCTCTCAGGCACCCACAGATTTGTGTGCCCTGGTTCTGACCACCAAGACAACCATCTACTGAAGAACACAGAGTCAAACCAATTAATGCACCTCCCCATTAGCCCAGGCGGTCCCTACCCATCCTGCCACCCACACCCATTCAGACAACTGTCACCTTTTCCTTCAGCTACTTACCCACCCATCAATCCATGTCTTTCCTACACTTGGCCACTCACCCACCCATTCTGTTTATCTACCTTCCAGAACCTGTTTGTTTGATCGTTTGCTCACTTGTTTTGGTTTTTGAAACAATGTTTCTTTCTCCATGTCACAGCTCTGGTTGTCCCAGAACTCCCTTTGTAGACCAAGCTGGTCTTGAACTCACAGAGATCCACCTGCCTCTGCCTCCCAAGTGCTAGGATTAAAGGCATGCACCACCTTTACCCAGCTGAGAACCTGCTTTTAAATCCCCTAGGTGGTTAGCAGGTCTGCCCCCACTGAGCTATGTATCAGAACAAAATGACCTTCTTTTCTCTGTGTGGCAAAAGGCAAACTCTCTCCAGCACAGACAGGGCAAAATGTGACAGATTTCATGAAGTCTTTGGAAGCAGTAAGCATCTGCCTTTAGCTACAGAAATGAAAAACTGGGGGAAAAAAAGATTACATTTCTAAATGCAACTGAAACAAAAGATGCCTCTGGGCTTGGTCGTACATTCCTGTCAGCCTAGCAGTTAGGAGCCCAAAGCAAGAGGATCAGGAATTTGAGTCCCGCCTGGGCTATAGAGCAAACCTTGTCAAGGAGAGAGGGAGGAGGAAGGGAGGGAGAAAGGAAAGGATGGAAGGACGAAGAGAGGATGGGAGAGAGGGAGGGAGCAGAGAAGCAGGTGGAACAGGCACTTAGCAGACAAGGTTAGAGAGAACAAAAAGAATGACTACAGACATAATAAAAGAAAACTTTCCGCCGGGTGGTGGTGGTGCACGCCTTTAATCCCAGCACTCGGGAGGCAGTGGCAGGCAGATCTCTGTGAGTTCGAGAGCAGTCTGGTCTGCAGAGCTAGTTCCAGGACAGGCTCCAAAGCCACAGAGAAACCCTGTCTTGAAAAACCAAAAAAAGAAAAAAGAAAAAAAAGAAAAAGAAAAAGAAAGAAAAAAGAAAAAGAAAACTTTCCAACTCTTGGACCATAAATTCTGGGAAGAATTATGTAGAGAGCAGTGTGGGACAGCACTCACATTTCATGAAAATGGTCTATGAAAAATCAAAGGCAAAGATAAATATGTTTTCTTAAAATCAGGCAAAATTAAGCCTAAATCATATGTCCTCCACCGAAAGGTACCTGGAAACTGTGAGATAATTGACCCTGGTAAATCAGGCCTAAAGCCTCCCAGCCTCTGTAAAGGATCCAGAATGATGTCCATTCCAGAGGAGTTGCTTGGCCACGGCACCCACTTAAAGGAACCACTCAGGGCAGTCTCTCAAACAGTGCCATTGGGGATCCTGGAGCTAGGGAGAAAGAGAGACTAAAGCAGCAGCAACTGGGAGAAGGCTTGCAGCTGACACAGTTAAATAAAATGACAGCAATGCCAGAAAACTAGAAGCCATTACACAAGAGCAGTGGATTTAAATCTGAGGCAAGAGGGTTTGCAGATCTGTGGAAGTCAGCTCTCCCAGAAAGGGGAGGGGCTGACTCCTGCTTCCTGCAAAATGGAACCCCAAATAGCTGCTTGGAGTTTGATCATTAACTAAATAAAGATTTTAGATAATTTTAAAAATAAGAGTAGAATCATGGATAGAAAGGAGAATGACAGAAGCTATAAGTCTACAAGATGGAGAAGCGGAGAAGGAGGGAGAGAATGGGAGGGGGAGGGAGGGAAGGAG
>PVIU01020240.1:0-34428 GCA_004026605.1 Ondatra zibethicus
TCTAAACTCCACAGGTTTTTTTTCATGAGCTATACTTACCTATAAATCAGAATGTCAGAGCTCTGAAAGTCTTTTAGAAATCAAATATAATTCCTTAAAGTTGGTAGGAGGATGATCTACAGAATGTACTTGCCCAGTTCCACACAGGTAGATAATCACTACTGTGAGACATTTCCGGGATGGGATTATGCCATCCATGGGTGTGTTTAGAGAGGGAACGAGAAAGAAATATGAAAATGAGTATCTTGAGGAACCATTCTAGTGTCATGGCCTCATTTTTCAGATGAGGGAACTGTAGGCCAAGTGGGGCTTTTTTTTTTTTCCAAATTACTGAAAGGAGTCCATAATGGGGAAAAAAGTACCAAGTGGGTTTTTCAAAAAGGAAAAAAAAATCATAGTTACAAAAGTATATAGAAAACCAGCCTACCTGGCAAGCATTGAATGTGACCCTATTATTTAATGCTCAGCTGGGAACATTTATACACAGGAGGCAGGAAGTCCTGATGAATCCCTTACTGCCCGCTTGTCAAGTTCAAATCCTCCTGCTACCATTTAAAAACTTCACACCACAATCAGGCTCCAAAAGTCTTGCTGTATTTCTCCAAACTCCCCACTGTTTCCTTGCTCCTTATTGTTTCATACACATTCTAGGTTTATCCAGCCGGCTTCCAGCCGCCTCCCAATGAGGAATGGCCTCCATTTTTTATATTGACCTTCTGAATACTGTCAACCTTTCATGGCACCATGAAAACACTCGTGCAAAATTCACTCAATTTCAACAACAAAAGATATTATTACATTTAGCTTTGCATCCCACGTGTACAGCATGGTCTTTCTTTAAATCTAAAAATAACATTTTTAAACAAAAATGAAGGCCAAGTATGGTGATGGACACCTTTAAGCCCAGCACTCCGGAAGCAGAGGCAGACAGATATCTGTGAGTTCGAGGTCAGCCTGATCTACAAAGCAAATTCCAGGACACCCAGAGCTACATAATAGAGAGATGTTTTCTCAAAACAAACCAAAATAACTAATTAAATAAAATAGGGATATCTTATAAAATTGAAAAACAGTGATACTGTAATCAATCTATCCACTTCTCTCTGAAATTGAGGACATCAAAAATAGTTCTGAGCAAACTATCTTCCTTGGTTATATTGCATTTCAGTCAAATATTGAAGACAAATTCCAGGGGCAAATAATGGGAAATAACATGAAAGGGGGTTAAAAGTGAAATCTTGGCCTGAGTGAAAGGGGTCAGTGGGTAAAGGTGATTGTTATAGAAGCCTGGCAACCTGAGTCCAATCCGTGGAACCCACACAAAACTGGAATCAAAAACTAACTTCACAGAGTTATCCTCTATCCTCCAGAAACACTCCATGGCACCTGTACATCCCCTGTCCCCATATTAACATGCACAAGTGTGCTCACATGTGTGTCCATGCACACACACACACACACACACACACACACACACACACACACATACCACCATTGCCAACGAGAACAACAATACCAACAACAAAGAACTGAAAATCCAGAGATGATTTCACCCACTGTTTCAACTTATACATGAGGAAAATGAGGATTTCCTATCCTCTGAATTAGAATTTGATCAGTAATCATTACTAACTACCTATGAATTTGAAATCAAGTCAATAATATTAAAATCAAATTATTTCTAGATATCTACCAATATGAGAACTCATTGGTGTTACAACTACCTAATCTTTTCCTTGCCATATTTCATCCAGAAACTTCCATATTAATTCCTATTCCTGGTAAATGAATACTACAGTAGCAGCATAAAATAAAACAAGGTACAAATCAAAGTTGCAAATATAATGCTTGCTGATAGACAAAATTTCCCAGGTCCTAAGAGATATAAAACTTCAATTATTACAGGACAGAGCATGATATAGCATTATTCTATTTTTGTTTTGGGTGGAATAAATATAAATTATACAAATCAAAAGCAGTGTGACTTTCGAGGAAATTTACTGAATTGAAGAATAAGAAACGTGCTCTGGATTTTGGTTCCTGTTCTACATCTGCATTGTTAATAATTTGAATACTTTTCCTTTTCCAAAACGAGACCATTGGTCTAAGTTGACATTTCTCAAACATGAGCCTGCAGATACGTTAGGAAAGATGATTTTTCCTATTGCTATTAGAAATACTCTTAATTTTATCTTTTCATTTCTATGGTAATTTATTTAAAATTTCCCAAAGGTATATTCTTCTGATCAAATACTGCCATTCTGTTTCTTTCTGGCTATGTTTGTGCTTGTTTTAATAGCTGAATGAAAACTAACATGAGTGTTATAAATATAAATTCTCAGAACAGAAAAAGAAAAAGAAGAAAACCCCTCAAAGACAGGCGTTCTAAGACAAAGGGTATGTTCCTGCTAAACAAAGTCACTGTATAAAAGGTTTAAGACAAGGAGAAGGGATTCATCACACATGTTCTAAATATAAGGAGTTTATATATACTAGCTTTATATGTATGTCTTTAAAATGCATTCATTATAGTTTACAATACATATTTTCATATTACGTTCTCTATTATAATATTTTACAGTCTTATTTTAATGGCACCTTCACATAATTTAAGTTGACACCGCGGATCATTAAGATTTCTTCTGCCTCAAAAAGAATGGTATCTAGGCTACTCAATTAAGAAAAACTAGATGAGATGATCTCTTGGGCTCTTGTGGTAGTAACATTCCATGGCTATAATAGAAGAACTGCCTCAAAAGATGCTACATTCAGAGCCCAAGTGAACTGAATGGGAGAATAAACAATATGCAATGAATGATTCCCTCCATTTTAGGATATCATCCAAAAATGCATATCAGTTTTGTAGAGACAATATTCCAAAGTACCAACAAAATTGGGAAAATAACCTCACATTATATATAATATATAACCAGGCTAGTTTCATGAGATTCATGCAATTTCTTTGGAAGTCATCTCTGTCATTTTTCATGAAGGGCAAATGTGTGATACACTGAACCTGGCAGAGAGGGCATCAGAGGGACATAGAAGGAAGCAGGAGATTTTCCTTTCTCATTTCAAAAATATGCTGTCTCACAACATTTTTTTTAAAAAAAATTAAATGAAAACCTGAGTATCAGAAACCATAGAAGAAATATTTTTGTTTGTAAATTGTTTGGTCATTCACATTGATTAAATATGTCTAATCTTTTTCCTCCTCATTCGTCACACAGAGACCCCCCAGCTGGCTACATCCCTGACGAGGAATATTTTTTTATAATGTTCTTATAAGTGATTGCTTGCAGCATCTTATAGTCTTATCTCAGCTTGTGCAGCTTCTCATTAATATTCTGTACATATAGAAGAGTTTTCTATATCATTGTCTATTAACAAGGAGAATAATCACTCATTCAGTTATCAAGCAGTCAGCAAAGACCTGGCCTTGTGCCCTTAGTGCAAAGAATCATGGGATATCAAGAAGGTTAAATGTGGTTGACATTATGATAGCTACATTTTTTTTATATAATTAGAGTCCTATAACTAACTTGATCAAAGATAAGCAAAGAAGTATTAAAGTCTTTTAGGGCTAAGAGAACATATTAGTAAGTCTTCACCTCTTAGTAAAATGATAAAAGCCCACATTCCAGCTGATACATACCAATGAATATTCTTCTATGGCAAATAGGAAAAGGTCATAAGTTTACATATTATTACAAAATAGCTTTTAAATGGAAGTGAGTTAAGTGATACCAAGGAAATCCAAAACTGAAATGCAACTGGGTATAAAGGGAAAGAAACAAAATGATTGACCGAATCAATTGCAGGGGCCAAAAGTTCAGAATAACTTTTAAACGCATTCCTTTTTGCAAGTTTTTTCTGCCCCTAGTTTAGAAATTCATTTCTCTAGCCATAGTTCAGAATCTCTATGTGGACATCTGGTGAAATGTACATTAAATATCGGCAATGCAAGTTAAGGGCCAGATAATGGGTTTGCACTCCTTTAAATGTATAATATACTCCATCCCTGATATAGCAAAAACAAAAACAAAAACAAACAAAAAAAACTCCTATTTAAAGCAGGACGACAACAATTCAGTTACCAAAGCTCTTCCTCAGAGGCCACCAAGACTTAGGTAAGCCAGGAACGGAGTAGCAATGAGGCATGAATAGAAAGGAACAAAAAGATTTACAGCAAAAGAAGAAATGATGAATTGGAGAGTGGTTGACCATGGACATGAAGACACAGAGTATGTCGGAGAAAAGGGGGTGGAATCTCAGAGCTTACAGGTGAAAGATGTGAGTTCTCTTTCTACTAGTATTAACTTGTATTAATGAGTATTAGCAGCTCATTTTATGTGTCTGTCTGGAAAGTGTATGCTCATACACAAAATTGAGATAAGCCTATCAATTCTGGGGTAGGACACAGATGAGAGCACATAAATGAAAACACTTGTACAAGTTTACAGTCATAAATGGTAATGGAGAATTACAGGTACCTCATAGAGAACAGAATAAACTGTTAAGCTAACAGATCTGGCTATGGATGCAGTGATGGTTACAGGGCGGTGACAGGAGAAGCATTCTCCATCACCCATTCTTCTATTCAGAATGAAAGTTTGACACTTCACATAAGGGATAGAAGCTAGAACATGGTCTTCCATGTAGAAACATTCTCATTTTCTGTCCTCAAACTTGACACACTCATTCCTTAATGGAGGAAGAGAGGCAATGACTTGTAATATTACCAGACATCCCTGAAACCATTCCATCTGCCTCATACTTGAACAAAGCTACAGATCTTGCTTCCCAATAATCTTGTTTCCAGGTTCCTTCAGTGCTAACAAAGTGGAGTTTAGTGTCCTATTTCAGTCTTCGCCACAAGTAAATTTGCGAACTGAGAAAGGAGGGCTTGGAAATTCTCAGGCTCCAAGTGTGAGACTAATTGCCACAAAATGTGTTCTATGACAAGAGGACATAACAGAAACAGTCCATATTGATCCACTAAAGCAATTAGCCTTCAAGAACCATTTACCTTCTATAAATGTAATTAACAGAAGTTAGGCTTAATACACAAGTAACAGTCCCTATCCTGGGGATAAAGACATATAACAGAAGATTCATAAATAATAATCCCTTCAAGTCAAGCTAGTCAATCATAAGATGTACCTAACCCCTGAAGAGAGTTACATACAAGCAGATGAAACCAGAGAGTAGGTGTATTATTTACTTTTCTGTTATGATGAAACATTATGACTGAAAGTGCTTTATGGAAGAAAGAATTTATTTGAGCTTATGATTTCAGAGAACTAAAAATCCATCATGGTGGCCGTAGACATGGCAAAAAGAGGAGGAAGCTGAATAATAATATATTTAACATACAGCAGAAAGAGCAGACTGCATAGAGGTAGGCATGAATGCCCAAAGGCTGTTCTGCCTCCTAAAGGTTCCATAACCTTCCCAAGCAGCAACATCAACTGGAGGGGAAGTATACAAATACACCTATGAGATATTTCTCCATTCAAACCTCCACAGAAGAAGGCCAGAAGGTAGAGAGAGAAATGTAGAAAACACCTATGACACAGTCATGCACTCAAGCAGTAAGAGATGGTGCAGTTCAGGTGCTCCCAAGAACTTCTAACACATTCAGGAGATGGTTAAGTACCAGCTGAAGTGAAGAAAAAAATGCCACAGTGCCCAACTATAAATGGAGACTCAATCCCATTCATCTTCTTTTACAGGGGAACCTATCAACCACTTATGTCTCTTACAGCCAGTTGACATTCTGTGACATACATCAGAAAACCCTGAAAATATGAGAGATGCAGCTCAGTGGTAAAAGACTTCAATAGCATATTTAAGGGTGTGGACTCCATAAACAAAAAGAAAACCCCATGGTGTACACAAATAGACACAAGCAAGTGGACAGACAGACAGATCCACAGAAAGACACACAAAAGATTCAGAAACATGAGGCACTATGGAAATGCAGCTGTTATTCCTAGTTTAGAAATCAGTTTACTCAGTAATCTCTGAAAACCATGCTCTCTTGACCTGAATGATGGGCAGGGGTGCAGGGGTGATGTGTGTAGTGATATTTCGCTTGTATTTTAATAAATAAACCTTGCCTGGAGATCAGAAGCAAACAGCTACACTACTCAGCCATACAGGCCAGGCAGTGGAAGCACACACATTTAATCCCAGCAGCCACACTAGTTTGCCATAGAGGCCAGGCGGTGGTGGTGCACGCCTTTAATCTCAGCACTAGAGAAGAATATAAAGCAGGATGAGACAAGAACTCACTTTCTTTCGGTCTGAAGATTTTATAGAGGTAAGAGCTCTCTACTGGCTTTACTGCTTTGCTCTTCTGATCTTTAGCCTGAACCCCAATATCTGTCTCTGAGTTTTTCTTATTTGTGCTACAGATGTGTATGAGTCCAGGTCATTTGGATGATTGCTTTCCATTCCTGCAGTTATTTTCCTCTATCAAGACTAGGAGTTACTAAGCAAATTAACTCTTGTTAACAGCTTTTATTTAAAGATACATTATAGGGATGTCCTGACGGCTCAGCAGATTAAGACACTTGCCACGCAAGTCTGGTGACTTGAGTTTAATTCCCCAAACCCATGGAAGAATGGAAGGAAAGAACTGACTCCATAAAGTTGTCCTGATTTCCACATGTGCACCATCTAAGCACGACCCCCTCCACACACATCGGGTACACACATGTACAAAAGAAAGATATGTAATGTATTTTAAAAGTAAACGTAAATATATAGATTTTTTTCAAGTGTGCATAATTCCAAATGGTATTATTATTGTTGATTGGGATAGACAGCTGGAAACATATTATCTAACATATAGAACTTTCAGAATGTGACTACCGGAGGTTGGGAACAGTAAGAGGGAAGGAGAGATGGGAGAAAGTTGCTGACCAGACACTAAATTATAGTTATATATGACTAAGAAGATCCAGTGTACTACTGCATGTTATGCAATGGCTATTGTAGATAGTGAGACTGTATCCTGTATTTCCAAAAATTAGAAGAGTTCTAAATATCTTTATCATAAAAATGAAAATGTTTGAAGAGACATACCTGCAACTATTTTAGACATTACATGACATATTCAAGTATTAATTACACATTATACATATGGGTAATTTTTATGTGTCAATTTAATGTTTTCAAGAAAAAATCCAAAAGGATAGTTAAAAGACAAGCTACAGTTTTATCCATGGAATGTTCAGCAAAAGGCAAAAGAGTTTTATGAGAAACTAGAGTATGAAAAGGCACTCTTGTAAAAAAATTTTAATTTAATTTTTATTATATTTCTGAATATGGGTGTGTATATGT
The DNA here is from genome assembly GCA_004026605.1 of Ondatra zibethicus. Lineage (NCBI taxonomy): Eukaryota > Metazoa > Chordata > Mammalia > Rodentia > Cricetidae > Ondatra > Ondatra zibethicus. Next base: position 7,351 of record PVIU01020240.1, read on the forward strand.
GGGTGCCACAGTAAGCATGTGGCTATCAGAGGACAACCTGCAGGAATTAATTACCTCCTTTCGCGATGTGGGTCTCAGGCATCAAACTCAGGTCAATGGCTCGGTGGCGAGCACCTTTGCCTACTGAGTCATTGCACTGGTCCCAATCTTATGTTGTGTATTATATGATATGAGCATGTGGGTACACAAGCCAGAGCACATCGTGAAGATTAAAGCGAAACTTCATGAGATAGATCAGTCCTCTCCATCCACTTTGCATAGGGTCTGGTGATCAAACTCAGGTTGCCAGGTTTGCACAGAAACACATTTTACTCACTGATCTATCTTACAAAGCCAAGAAAAAGGTTTTTTAAGTCACGTCTTTGACAATGAACTTGAAGTAAGAATTCATAAAATGCTTACATCTCAGTAATAAGGAAGAAATACAAAAACTCAGTGGAAGCATGAAAATGATTTGCACACAGATGGTCATCTCAGTTGATGCAGAAAATCATTTGACAAAATGTAACACTCTCAGTGATTTAATTTTTAAGTGCATGTATTAAAATCTCTCTCTCTCTCTCTCTCTCTCTGTGTGTGTGTGTGTTTGTGTGTTGTGTGTTGTGAGTATGTTCATGCAACCATGAATATGTGGATGTGGGAGGACAACTTGCAGGAGTCAGTTTTCTCCTCCTACTATGTGGGGTCTCAGGGAATTGAACTCAGGTCATCATGTTTGGTGGCAAGTACCTTAACCTGTTCAGCAATCTTAACAGTCCTGATTTTTTTAAGTTTGTAAACTATGAATTAAAAGGAACTTTTTCAATGACATGCTCAATGTCAAGAAATTGTTTCATGCAATGTCAGATTTAATGGTGAAATATCAAACACTGGTCTCTTATTAGCAGCAGTAAGATAAGGATATGCTCCTGCCACTGCCATTCAATACTTTTTAGATATCCTAGTCACTGAAACAAAACAAATAGAAGAAATAGTAGATGGACAAAAGCCACTTATATAGAAATACAGACAAAATAACTTTAAAAGCAACATGTTTCTGGATTGGAGAAGTTAAGAAGTAAATAAAATAATTCTCTCCAAATTAATATTTCTTTAATGAAATCTTACACTCACACACAGAAAGTGAGATAAACTTGTTCATAGCAGCTTTATTTATACATCAAAACTAAATACAACCAAGACTTCCTTCATCAGGTCAATGTTTAAACAAACAATGGTAGATTCAGACCATGTAATGGTCCTCAGCAATGAAAATAATAGAATATTGATAAATACAACAACCCGGATAAATCTCTAGAGACACTGAAAGGAATAAAAAGCTAGTCCTAAAAAGTTACATTCTATATGATTCTGTTACACAACGTTTTTGAAATGACAAAGAATACAGAAATGTAGACTAGATTACTGTTTACTGATGGCTAAAGAAGCAGTAATAAGAGAGTGAACAGAGAAGGCTACCAAGGGCAATATGAAGGACCTTTTGAGTGACATAAACGTTATGTATTGTCTGCAGCAGCATTCACATCCGGTTTTCGTTCTTCGTTTGTGTGTTGTACTACTGGGTAGAACTAGGTAAAGAACAGTATTATTTCTTACAACTGCATATGAAACCACACTGACCTAAATTAGTATCTCTTTTCAAAAATAGGTAAATTATTTGAGACGACAATTCACACATAAGTACAGAATGGGGGTTGGAGAGATGTCTCAGTGTGTAAAGGCACTTGGTACCAAGCCTAATAACCTGAGATCCATTCCCAGGACCCATATGTTAGAAGGAAACTATCCTCTGACAGTAGAGTGTGCAATCACATGCATGTACACACACATACACACACACACATATGAATGTACACATGTACACACAGAATAAATGTAATTTTTAAATTTAAATGAAATAAACATATTATTAACAAGGGAAAAACTAAGACCATGATGAGATATCAAGAAAGACCATGGTTAGTATGGACTTCACCTCACTGGTGGTGGAGGTGAATGTTTATAATCAGCTTGGAAATAGTCTGGCCCTATACTTAAGTTAAACAAATCAATACCATAAAACTTAATTCTATTCTCAATTATTGTATCAAATAAAATAAAAAACATAGCAAAAGACTTGTATAATAGTGTTCAGAAAATCATCATTCATAACATCCAAAAGGTAGAGAATAATCCAAATGCCCATCAACACATAAATGCATCAATTCCATTTTACAGCCATAGAGTTGAACAGCACTCAACAATAAGAGGGATGGACTATTGATACACAACAATACTATGCTGACAACTAGAATCTAGACACAGAAAAATACAAACTGTACAGTTCCCTTTATACAAAATGTTTGCCAGTCCCTGGCACACTGAATTTATCAATATATAAAAGATAAATATGATCTATAGTATGGAAAAGGAGTCAGTGTTCACTTGAGGCAACAAGTGGGGAGGCAGAAATAGAGGGAGATAAGGAAGCCTTTCTAGTGATAAGCACGTCTTGTGATTGCAGTGCTGGTTATAAGAACACATGCATTTGGTCATGATGTTTCTTTACAGCAATAGAACAGTAACTAAGACATAGACTGTTAGACAATAGTAGAGCAGAGCTGTGCTTATCAAACTTTGGAGCACACCTGCAATGTTGATATCCTGAATGGTAGCACAGGAATTAATTGTATCACAACCTCAATCTACCTTGAGACAGTGATCCATCTAGACAGAGAATTGTCTGTATTCTGTCAATCATGTTTTAAGTAAATGCTGATTGGCCAGGCAGGAAGTATAGGTGGGACAACCAGACAGGAAGTAATGGTGGGGCCAGAAGAACAGGAGTATTCTGAAAAGAAGGAAGCTTTCTCCTCCACTCCTGCCCAGACCACCAAAGAAGCAGGATGTGACCTGACCCGCTGAGAAAAGTACTGAGCCATGTGGCTAACATAGACAAGAATAATGGGTTAATATAAGTCATAAGAGCTAATACGAAGCCTGAGCTAATGGGCCAATCAGTTTATAACCTAATATAGACCTCTCTGTGTGATTTCTTTGGGGCTTACTGGCTGTGGGAAGTGGGCAGGACAGAAACCCTCACCAACCGGCCCCTTCATGTTACAGGGGGCCAGGCTCTATGAAACTCTTTACAAATATTCCTACAAATTGTTTTTGTACTGTGCCCTGAAAATTTGACATTTCTAGAAGTTAAAACTACTAGGACCCACAGATATCTTCAGCTTCCAAAGTTTAGCCCCATTGTATTTCCTTTCTGTAGAAATTACAAGTTCCTCTCCTAGCAGAGCCAAAGACTGGGGTCAGAAATTACCAATAAAAGCACAGTTTTTAGAGGCCCACAAACAAAACTTTTAAACAGTACAAAAGCAAAGTGAGTTGTACTTGTGAGTTTGGCACTATTAAGACTATATAAAGCAATGCCTACAACAATATGAAATGTAACAATAAAAGGAGTTATATGAGGGTGGAGAAATGGCTCAGTAGTTGAGAGTCCTTGTTGCAGGAGATCTGGGTTTGGTTCTCAGCACCATCTGGAACTGTGGATCCTTCTTCTGGCCTCCACAGGCACTGCATGCACATGGCATGCTGGCATGTAGGCAATAACATAAAATATGCAAAAAAATAAATAATAGATCTTTTTTATCTTCCTGCCTCTACCTCCTTCAGTAAATCCTACTGGCATACATCACCACAACAGGCAAATAATAAATCTTTTAAGCTATCTTTTACAAAAAGGAGTTGTATTATGACTGGAGCTTAATAGCTTCAGTCTCAAATTTATACATTGAAGTCTTTGCCTTATTATGTAACCGTAATTGAACACAAGGTAAAAGACACTGATGGCAAGTACTAACGCAGTATGCCTGGTGTCTTAGTTAAGTGATAAAACATCAGAACAACTTGGGAAGTCAAGGGTTTATTTGGCTTACTCTTCCATATCATCGTTCATCACTGAGGGATGTGAGGGCAGGAACTTAAACAGGGCAGGGACGGGGAGGTGGGAGCTGATACAGAGGCCATGAAGGGATGCTGCTTACTGGCTTCCTCATCATGGCTTGCTCAGCCTGCTTTCTTACAGAACAGAGGACCACAGGCCCAGGGGTGGCACCATCCACAATTGGCTAGGCCCTTCCACACCAGTGACCAATTAGAAAAATGCTCTACAAACATGCCTACACCCTGATATTGTGGAAACATTTTTCTCCCTTGAGAATCCCTTTTCTCCAAAATATTCTTGCTTGTGTCAAATTGATATAAAATTAGCCAGCAAAGCTGATAACCAAAGGAGGAAATTCAGACATAGGCATATACCTATGTAAATGACCATCCAAGGACAATAGGACCTCAAATCAACTATGTCCACATTTTTTTGCATAATTTGCAGAGTACCTTCACACACCAAAGAGACTGGAACATAGGAGTGAAGGCTCCATATAGGCACTAGCTTGACTTTTCCATGTTCAATGAGTTGTGTGGGTGTTGTACTTGGTAATGGGGTCCTGCTGTCAGTTTCTGGAGAGCAACTCTTTGTCTTAGCAGTAGCCTGGTTTGTTTGGAAATTTCCATGGAACCTCCATGCTTAGAAATTCAATTGAATACAATCCAGTCCCTCCATTGGAAGCCTCAACTGGCTACAGAAAATGTTCAGCTGAGTCTCTGTATCCGCCATTACTAGGCGATCTCATTTGGATCACCTTCATAGATTCCAGGAAGTTTCCACTACACTAAATTTCCACACCATCCCCCAAATGCCCCCAATTCTAGCCATCTGCAGCACACCATACAGTTCACAAGCTTCGGGCAAGGGCCTGGAGGTTGTAACACACAAAGACACACAGAGACAGCACAGACAGACAGACAGACAGACAGACAGGGAGGCAAGGACCTCTAGTCACTGGTAAGAAGCCCTTTATTCAATAGCACCATGAAGGCTTATATACCCAACAGTCAGGTGGGCCAACAGGTGAAAACCTTATCCTCTGATCCTCAAGGCAACATGTGCTCGTGAAGCAGAGCCGGTAAACAATTATGACACAGCTTTCAGTAACTTAAATCAGAAGGAAAGTAAAGATCTCTGGCAGGGAATAGAAGCTGGAGGCCAGGACTATAAATGATCCCAACAGCCATCTCTCCTTACACTATCTCCCTCTAGTCCATCCCCTCCATGATCTCCCCTCCAGTTCCTACCCACTCCCAGTCTGCCCATAAAATCTATTCTATTTCTCCCTCCCAGGGAGATCTATGCATTCCTTTCCCGCTCCCCACCCTGGACTCCTCCTCTCTTCACCTAATCTCTCTGGGTATGTGGATTATAGCTTGATTATCATTTACTTAATGGCTAATATCCACTTATAAGTGAGTACATGCCATATTTGTCTTTCTGGGTTTAGATTACCTCACTCAGGATGACTTTTTCTAGCTCCATCCATTTGCCTGAAAATTTCATGATGTCAGCCTCAAAACCTTTGACCCACAATCTTTCCTGCCTACAAGATATGCCAGGGCAGTGGTGTCACAGAACCAGTGGGAGTAGCCAACCAATGTCTGATTTGACTTAAGGCCCACTCCATGAGAAGCAATTCATGCTGGACTCTGCTTGGGTAACCAAGAACCAGAGACTAGATAGACCAGAGACTAGACTAAAGTCAAACATTACTGGTCTAAAAAAAAATCAATAAAGTGATTCCAAATGACATTCTGCTATTCTCATAAATCACTGCCTTATCCAGTTATCAGAGAGGCTTCCTATGTCAGCAGATGGGAACAGATGCAAAGACCCAAAGCCAGAGCCACCATCAGACATTATGCAGAAATAAAGTTTAAAGTGGAGGTCTCCATCAAATCTCCCCAACTGAGAGCTCAAGGAATCCTGGGGAAGCAGAGGTGAAAAGATTGTAAGAGCCAAAGGGGATGGAGGATACCAGGAAAACAAGGCTCTCTGGATGAATTAAGCAAGACACAGGTGAATTGACAGAGAAGAAGCGCCAGCACAGGGCCTACATGGGTCTATTGTGGGAACTCCTTTAGCTCATAGCCTTTAAGATACTGGCCCACTTTGAGCATGGTTTTATGTACTCTAAATGCAGATGTAAAAGTGTGCATGTGCCCCTTGGCTGCTGGATTCAGTTTCAGTTCCCCGTGCACACAGTGGACTGCAGATCACTACTCTTTCTTTGAGTTTACCCCCTAATAAATAAACCTTTGTTATACTACATTCTGGGCTAGTGTGGAACCCTTTTGTATGGCAACAGTTTGGCGCCCACATGGCCAGAGTGTACACCATTGCTGGACCCTGCACAGAAGGTCTATGGCCTTCTCCCACCCCAAACCGCTGAACTACCCCTCTGATGCGCAGCTGTGAACCATTTGGCTGACCTGCCACATGTGCAACTTGGCAATTTCCTGCCAGCCCACCCGTGTGGCATGGTCATGCCTACTAAGCGGTTTTTGCCAAACCTCTTCAGTGGTTTCTCTGGCTTCTGCCAGGCCTGCTCTAATCAGGCTTAGCTCTGTCTCTGGGGGCAGGGGCTGCTCCGGCTTGCATTCCCAGTTCGGATGCATGAATGCCTGGTCCAAACTCTGGCCAGTAACCTCGTGGCTCAAAACTGCCTGCAAGCTCTGTGTTGATTGATTTTCTGCCCAACTCAAACCTTCTCCACATACAGATGCATTGCTCTTAAATAATTAACTAAATTTGTTAGTAATTAAGTCTCAGGTAATTCAGGTAGATGTAGGATCTGCATTACTGCTGCAGCTGTGACACCTGCTGACTAATCAAGATTATTACACCTACAAAAATTTTCTGAAACTTACAAAGGAGGTAAGTTAATTTCATCAATAAATAAATTTGAAAATTGTAAACCAACCCCCAAGATAATGTCAGACAATATCACCATCCAGGGATTTAACAACCTTTTTGTTTCTACTATGGATAGAATTCTGCAAGAGTTATATGAGGTACATATATTTTTGTGATCATGGTGCTTAGCTTTGTTCTTCATATTATATCCTTAAAGAAATGGTTTAATAACAGAGTCAAGAATGAGAAACTTTTAGGAAGGATACAGTCTTTAGCTGAAAGGATTCACACTATTGAAAATGATAACCTTAATTTGAGAGGCAAAATTCAATCCATGTCAATGGATTATGAAACCTTACAAAAGAGTACTGAGAGATTATCTGAAAGGATTCATACTGTTGAAATTCACAATCAAAATCTGTTTAAAAAGTTATGATAAGTTAGCAGATAGAATTTCCCTCCAGGAAGGCAATCTACACACTATCCAAATAATAGCCAAGGATGAAAAGATATCATTAATGGAAAAATTTAATACCTTGGAATCACATGTGCAGAATGAGAATCAGAAATTATTTGATGTTTTGAAATTATTAGAAATATTCACAAGTCAAGAGATTCAGGCTTTACAAAAGACAGTGATAAAAGTATTTGAATAGATTGAGGAACTTGTGATAACTGATAAGCAAGGAGAGGAGGTACAGGCAAAGGATTTAGCACCACCACTACCTCTCAGAGTCAGAGATGACTTACCAAGAGTTTTAGCTACTTATTCTGTTATTCTGTTAAAAGTCAGCAAATAGTCAATACCCAAATGGATACAAATAATGTAAACGGAAACCTATAGGTATGAAAGATCTAAAAGAAATTAAGCAAGAAGTAGCATCTTATGGCATGCAATCACAATTTCTTAGGGAGGGGTAAAGACATGGGCTTCAAGCAATAAGGTTACTCCACATGATTGGCTTCAATTAGTCTCAGTGGTACTTGAAGATGGGCCACAGTTACAGTGGAAGTGCTATTTGAGAGTGGAGGCTAAAACCTTCGAACAACAAGGAAGGGTCAAAGGATTTGAGGAGTCCCAAGATCAAATTCTTGGTGAGGGCTGTTATGCTGATCCACAGAGTCAAGTTTTGTGCTTGGGACAGGATTTAAGAACTAGATAGAAGAATTAAATCATATACTAAGGATAAACAAGGTCCAAGAGAATCCTTTAGTGACTTTTTACAAAGATTGACTAAAGCTGTACAAATAGGGGTAACAAATCCAGAAGTTAGATGAGTACTTATTGAATCTCTGGCTTTTAAAAATGCCATCTTAGAATGTAAAAAAGATACTTGGGCCTTTAAAGGTCAGATTAGCAACAGTGGATAAATGGATCCTGCACACAGTCAATGTTGAGTCATTTGACTATAATCCTGAGGCTTGGGTAGGAGAACCAGTTTCCAAAGTTATGAAGAGACATCAAAATATCAAATGTTTTAATTGTGGTAAAATAGGACATCTGAGAAGAGACTGTAAACAATGCTTTCCTATAAATAATGTTTCCTGTGGGAATGGCAAAAATAGAAGGTCTCAATATTCTGGATTTTGTAGAAGATGCAGCAAAGGCTGACACTGGACCAATGAAAGTAGATCAACAAGAGACAAATAAGGGAACCTGCTACCATTGGGAAACTTCTTGGAGTTGCTCTCACAGGTCCCCAGGTCAAATGTGCTTCAGTCATTCCCAGTCATGGTAGAGGACGTGTTTCCCCCGAAAATTAAAAAATCCAGTACCTCTTTTAAAAATGCCATACTGATCTAGGTGATAGAATAAATGTGGAGGATGAATCAAAAATTCCAATAGAAAATAGGAAATGTATATTTTGGCAGATTTCTATAAATGATCAAAGATCAAAGCTGAAAGTATGAATAAATAACATTGTAATTGAAGGATTACTGGACATGGCTATGGATGTGACTTATCACTCCAGAATAGTGGCATCTGAACTGGCCTCTTTAGGAGGCAAATGTCCAATTCCTAGGTCCTCGGCACATATATTATAGATATTAGCTTAATATTTTTATGGGACTCCTGAAAGTGAAAGTGAGTGGGTCATTAACTCTTGTGCCTGCTCTTGGAACTCCTTTCCTTCTGTTGGGTTGCCATGTCCAACTTTGATGTTATGGTTATTGTTTTATCTTATTGTAATTTATTTTGTTATATTTTGCTGTTAACTAACAGAAGCCTGTTCTTTTCTAATGAGAGACAGAAAGAGAATGGATCTAGAGGTGCAGGGACCACTAGGAGGAATAGAGGGAGAGGAAACTATATCAGGACATATTAGGTGAAAAATAAATCTATTTTCAAGTTTTAAAGAAGGCAAAAAAAGATCTCAACTATGTTAATACCTTGATCTTGAATTCCATCTACCAGAGAAAATCAGTTTCTATTGGTGAGCCACCTAGTCTGTAGAATTTTGTTAGAACATCTCTACAGGACTAATGTGCCTTGAGTCTGGGTTCAAAACTACCAAATGTTTATGAACAGATAGAGTACACACTTTGATTAATAGTTGGTTGTTGATGTCAGATATAAGATTTTAATTATACATGTAGTGGAATTTCATTTAGAATTAAAGCAGCCATACTAGCCAGCCTTAAAGACCAGGCAGCAATGACACACACCTTTAATTCCAGTAGTCACACTAGCTTGCCAAAGAAACCAGGCAATAGTAGTTCATTCCCTTAATCCCAGAACTAGAGAGGATTATAAAACTGGAGGAGACAGCTCTCTGTCTCAGTCTCATTCTGAGACTCCTGATGACAGGATCACCATTTCAGACTGAAGTACAGGTAAGGGCCAGTGGCTGGCTGTTTTGCTTTTATAGCCTTCAGATTGAGCCCAAATTTCTGTCTCTGAGTTTTTATTAATCGTGCTTCACATATATACATATAATATGAAATAGTCCCAGTCAGATTTCTTAGATTCAAATAAACAAGGAGACTGTGACTGATTCAAGTAAAACTAATATCTACTGAAAAGATCTGAAAAATTAGGCAAGATTAGCCAACAACTAGAATCCATACCTACAATGTTATCCCAGTGCTATTGTCACCTAGGACTTCTCTTGCTAGCCAAGAACAGCCTGATCGCAGGAGCTCTTGCCTTTCCCAAGCATGTCATGCACTCCTAGCTCGAATGGTGTGAACTTGGTCTGGCTACCTGGGTGCTCCCCCCAGACAATACGCCATTCTTTCCTGCCTCCTTCCTGCTTGTGGGTACCGAGTCTGGGATGCCCTTCTCTCTCTCTCTCTCTCCAAACTTGGAATGAGACTTTTCAACCCGTGCCTTTCAGCCCGGGTTGGGGTGGAAACTATATTTGTTAAAAAGGGGGTGTAATAATACTGGGTAATAGAGTGAATATTTGTGAGCTATTATTTAAGAATAATTTGCATATTGATACAAGTTCAAATTATATTTGTTATTTTTGTTTACAATATTTGTATACCTATGCAAAGTTATTCTTCAGATTGTATATATGCATGTTTCTGCCTCTGTTTAGGACATTTTGTATATTGATACATCTTTTAGGATATAGTTTCGTATTGCATTATATATTATTCTTACTTCTGAACAAGATACTTATACATTATTTACATTTTGAGGTCATTTTCCTCATTTGCTGCACATTTGTTTACAGATTATTTGATGTTTTGACATGAAATCTTAGTCTTTAAGTTATACAGGTATTAAATATTATAGGTCAATAGTTGTTCATGTTTGTTATACATATATTCAGATTGATTAGGTTCTTTAGATACATAGAGATTGTATTCTGCCTAGATAGGTAATCTTCAACCACTTCAAGGATCTGCAGAACATGGCATTTAAATAATTTAAATAATTTAGGGTTCTGTTGACATGAGACATGATTGCTTCTGATAGCACCAATCTATTCCAGAGAGAATATTGAGCACCAAAGACACTTCACTCAGAGTTTGTTTTCTTCTTGGCACAATTGGCCTTTGGGCAAGGAACTGCCCATGCCTCAATAACTTACAAAGTACATGGTATCCGGAATGGATAAACAGGACACAAGGAAAAAGACTGTCAACTCTTGCCAAGACAAGGTAAGACAGTTCTGAAAAATTTCCTGCCTCTGAAAACTGTCTGTCAGTTAGGCTAGGCCTTAGCCAAAGTTGGTTGCGTCAACGTTGCAAATGAGACTTTGGGTGATTACTCAGGTAGCTAATTGTCTCTGTCATATTCTGCTCACTTTGGAAGCTGCTTGATTGTTCTTCCAGTCTACTCAAATAATATTATCTCTTTTCTCAGGCCTTCAATAGGTTTGAAGACTAGGTAATTGTAGTTACCTTCCTCTTATGATTTAGCCAAGCTTATTTCCGATGCAAGATTTAGACTCCTTGGAATAGAATGTTTATTAAAACATTTGTCATGTGTTCCTTGCTTAATATTGCTTATGTTGTTTGTAATTTTATACTTGATATCTGTTCCTACTATACAGTTTTGAATTGGGTTTGGATCGCTCTTGTTTAGACAAACGGGAGAGATAATGGAGAAAACCTTGTTAGCCAATTATCTTTAAGACGTGGATCTAAGTTAAGGCGTGACTTCCTGGGACCGAGGGAAAAACGTGTGCACTCCCCAGGTGCTCTCTGTCTGGGTGATTGCTGCGGGACACAGAGGAATTTGGACTTCTCGTTTCCTGTTTCATGAGTTTTCCCCCTTATAATAAATAAAAATATAATTATTTTATCCTTTAGCTAGCCTGGTTATTTCTACATTGTGCTTCACATATATATGTATAATATGAACTAATCCCAGTCAGATTTCTTAGATTCAAGTAAACAAAGTGACTGTGACTGATTTAAGCAAAACTAATACCTACTGAAAAGATCTGAAAAATTAGGCAAGCTAACAGCTAGAATCCATATCTACAATGTTATCCCAGTAGTATGTAAATTTTTTATGTTTTAAGGAATCCATTTAAAACAATTTTAATTTAAAAAATCATAGCACAAAGTCCATATGTATAGTCCAAATACTGCTATAGTCTGGACACTGCTGCTCCATGAAATTCTGGCAAGGAAGGAGGAAGAGAGACAGAGAGGCAGGGAGGGAGTAATAAGAGAGATACCCCAGAGGCTCTGATAGCAGAACAGAACAGCAGTGTAATAGAAAAGTTGGGTGGCCTCACTGATGACTTAGCTATACTGGCCTAGTGGAGTATTGAGACCACTTCAACTGTTGAAATCACTGCAGTCCAGGTTCAGGTAAGAAGACTTTAACACACAGAATGAGATTTTAGGACTCTCTCACAAACATACCAAAAACTCCTTGATACTTCCTGGAGCACAGTAGTGGGACTTCAGTGGAGTCTGTGATCACTTATAAAAATTGATTGCCGGGCAGTGATGGTGCACACCTTTAATCCCAGCACTCAGGAGGCAGAGGTAGGCAGATCTCTGTGAGTTCGAGACCAGCCTGGTCTACAAGGGTTAGTTCCAGGGCAGGCTCCAAAGCTACAGAGAAACCCTGTCTCGAAAAAAAAATTGATGACACCTGAGCCAAATGAATCCCTTATTGTTTTAGAAAGCTTTTAGTCTCAGGTATCATGATCAGAGAGACATGAGGTACTTCACCAAAAGTGTATATGTATGCCAGAAAGCATATTCTATATTTATAAGCCAGAAAGCAGAAAGGTCACAAGTCTGTCTATCCCCAGGAAACAAATTATACCAAGTGCACAGTCAAAGACCTCAGGGGAAAAGAGAGGAGAGCAAAAAGTTGCCATCCATTTTAGCATCTTAGCAGCACACCGTTAAGTGATCTGTCTCCCCAGTTCCACTGAAGACAGAGCTCAGTAAGTGCAAGGCTTATGGAGTGGCCAGAGAGAGTGTGGTGTCACCATGGTATCAGACCACAGGAGGCAGAGCTGACTGAATGGTGGTCCAGCGTAGTTAATGATGTTGCTAGGAAACTCACATCAACTATAATCTACCCACTCTGCTTACTGTGCATCATTTACTCACCACAAATAACATGACAATATCACCCATAAAGTTGGAAGGATGCCCACCATAAAGCAGATGATGAAAATTTCTGCAACTGAGGCAAGAGGCCTTGCACTCTACACACTGGTCATATAGCCAGGTGTACGTACCTCAAGGGAGATTATCAATCCCACAGAGATACATACCACCCACATGGCGTGCCAGAGCTTTCCATTAAATCTGTTATGCTTCACATGGGACAGATTACACACCACACAGAGTAGCCATCTGCAAATACTTGCATTAAGAGCCTGGCTGCAAGCACAGGAAGAACAGCCATGAGGAAAATCTCAGGAAGGAACCGGAAATTGTAGGTTGGAGCTTGTGGAAGTAGCAGACCCTAGGAATGCAGCTTGAGAGTCATTTGTATGGATCGGCAATTCTCAACAAGCACTCAGTGTTTGCTAGGTACTGAATGATTACTGGTAAACAGAGACAAATTAGAAATAGTGTGGGCTACCTTGGCATTCACAGCAGAGTAGTGGAGGGAGAACTATAAATATTCTAACTAGAGACTAATGTGTACAATGCTAAAACACAGGGAAAACCAAAAATGATGAGGATAGCAAGGAAGAAAATCCACTAATGGCACGAGCATGGCCATAGGCCTCCTTCATTGCCCGTATTATACAAAAAATGGGGAGATCTGTGGAAGTCAGCACAACTTCCAGGTCTGCTGTCATAGCAGACTACAAAGGATGGATCACTCCACTCCTAATAAAGAGAAGGAAAAAAGGAAGAAGTATCTGCAGTAGGAATAAGGAAAATCTCCATAGATCCTAAAGGGAGGAATATAGTGAAAAGGCTACTGTTAGGGCAATGCTGTCAATCAAACCTGATGTGAGTTAGAAATGTACATATGTATCTCAAAATCTTCCAGTTGTTGAACTGAAGCAATCAGACAAATGAAATTAAGGGATTTTTTAGCTTAATATATTAAAATATCATTTCACCCTGCAGTCAATATAAAACTATCAGTACTTTTGTGTGTATATGTGTACATGTTTGTGTTCATGTGAGAACATTTGTGCACATCAATGTGGAAGCCAGAGGATAACCTCATGTGTTGCTCCTCAGGTGCTAGCCACCTTTTTAAAAAGGATTAATTTTTTTTAGATATTTTACATCCTTTTCATTGCTATATTAAGTCCCTCTATTAGACGGCATTATTTCAGGGAGCTGTTCAACAGCATAGTTCTTAAGAGAAGAGCAGAAAGGAAAGATCCAATGCTAAGAATACCTATAAAGAGCTACACACAAACTCTATTACACCTGTGCCAGTGCAGAAGGATCAAATGTGATACGATGTCTTCCCCAGGTAATAGTAGCTACCATTTATTAGTGTCTTCTTGTGTGTTCTTCTTTTATATGTGTTATGTCATTTAATATGTTCTCATACTTTATTGACATATAATTATTATACTGTGGGACAATGATTTTGTACCCTGTAAAGATTTGTCACTTGTATTGGTTTAATGAAATGCTGATTGGCCAATAGCCAGACAGGAAGTAGAGTTGGGGCAATGAGAACAGGAAAATTCTGGGAAGAGGGAAGCTTAGTCTCCAGTCGTGACCCAGCTGCAGAGGAAGCAAGATGTGACTGCCTCACCAAAAAAGGTACCAAGCCATGTGGCCAGTACAGACAAGAATTATGGGTTAACATGTTAGAGTTAACTAATAAGAAGTGTGAACTAATAGGCCAATCAGTGTGTAATTAATGTAGGCCTCTGTGTGTTTCTTTGGGACTGAACAGCTGCAGGACCAGGAGGGACAGAAACCTCTGTCAACATTATTATACATGGTAAGGGACTTCATAAAGACATTTCATTCAAGTACTTCATATACTTTGCTATATCCACTTAATTGTTAAAAACATAACCCTCATAAAATAGATACTGCTATCATCTCCATTTTACAGTAGGAAAATTAAGGCTCAGAGATGAGAGAGAACCTGTCCAAGGTAGTAACAAAGAGCTGTGGGATTAATTTGTCTGAGTCTTCCTCCTGTATATAGTTTTTTCTCCCTCCTAATATACATCTAGAGACCACATTAGACCAGGGGATGCTTTCTTCAGGACTGTGTCTTATTTGACTTTGAATCTCCCCCAACAGAGACAGTAACTATCCCGATATCCAGTACTTTTGAAAAACTTGAATGAACAAATGAATGGTCACACTGAATGATTGGTCTTAATTTTGTTCACTTGTTCATCTAACTATACACTAACCAGCATGATCCTTATCTATATCTATTATCTATAGGGCTTGATGTTGAGTGACTCTAAAACATCTTTGTGTGTACCACTACCACCACCAGAAATCTTGTGCATCCTAAAAGGAAGATAATAAATGCCACTTCTGATGACATAATTTACAGTGCCAATGCATCTGACTAGGGAACTTTTAAAGGCATATGTTCACTCTGGAAGCATGGAAGATTTCCAAAGGGGAGCCCAATAAACAGAAAGTAAACTGAAGGCTTCTTTTTGAAGGGGAAGAAGTATGGCCAGAGAGCCTAAATGACACACCAACAACATTTCAGAACTTTTAATGGCAACACCTGACCCTGCAGATATCATCAGGAAAGGGAAAGACAGACAATATTTAAAGTCAAGTACTGACTGGAAGAAAATAGAGTATACAAAGGTAGGTGAATATGTTGGTGCAAACCTGCAATCCCAGCACTTGGGAGGTGGTGCCAGGAGAATCAGAACTTCAAGGTCATTGTGCCCTAAATAGTGAGCTACATAAAAATCTGTCTCAAAAAAGTAAATAAAAAGAATACTGTATACAAATAATGGGTATAGTGCAGCCTAATGTATTGGAGCCAGAAACGGACATTAAAAAGGAGCAGTCGGTGAGGGTGGAGTCAAACTGGAAAAGCATGAAAGGCTACTTGGGTGTTCATTCTATAGAGGGTGTTCTAAAAACAAAACAGAAAAAGGATCTAGTTGTATGAAAGCTATTGATGATCCTGATCACATTATTTTAAGTGGAGTGTAGAGATAAAAGCTTTCTTGGTAGGTGGGAAAGAAGGAAGGAAGGAGGGAGGGAGGGAGGGAGGGAGGGAAGGAAGGAAGGAAGGAAGGAAGGAAAGAAGGGAAAGGAATTAGAGTTGTTAATTGCACAAAGTGTTACAAAGGAAAATGGACATGATGCTGAAGCCCTAGAAGGGGAGGGACAGAGACATTAATATAGATTCTGTTTTAAGATTAGGAATGGAAGCAAGTTTTACCTGAATGTTCATTATTAAGGAAGCATATGAAAATTTTCACAAAATGACCAAAATACAAGATTGAAAATCCAATTGCTATTTGTGATTTATACCACTTTAGGTCAAAGCCAAGATAATGTAATTATATTATATTTCATTACATTATGCTGTATTTATTATCATGTTTGTGTTTGCTATTCACATGTATGTACATGATATGTGTGGGTATGTATGCCAAGGTGCTTATGTGGAGGTCAGAGAGTTCTCTGAATCAAACTCAGATCACCAGGCTTATGCAGCAAGTATCTTTACCTGCTGAACTATCTTACTCACTGGCCATATAATCTGTACTTTTATGAGATGGTGAAGACAATGAGTGTTAACAATGACATTCATTATTTAGGATAGCACCCAGCATCAAGGAAACCACTATCTTACTCATCAAACTCTATGTCTAATATTGCATTATCTCTTTGATTTTTACAGCTGCATGGGTTACACTCTATTTCTGCTTTCATCTGGGAGATTAGAGGCACAGAAAGATTGAGGATGAATATGATCATCCTCCAGTCCTTCTGGTCCAGTCCTTCTGATTCCCTTCTGATTCCAGAGCTCTTGTGAGCATTAGCATAGAAAGTGCTAGCACTGGAGAAGGAAATAATGCTTGTCGTCTATAGAAGTTAATATTGTCAGCTTGGCATGATTTAGAATTGTCTCTGGGCATGTCTATGAGGGAGTTACTAGGTTAGATACACTGAGAAGACCCATCCTAACTGCAGTTAACACCATTCCATGGTCTGGGACCCCAAAGTGTCTAAAAAGGAAAAAGGGAGATGAACACCAATATTGATGACTCTCTTGCTTGACTGTGGATATAATGTGACCAGTACTTCAATTCCCTGTCACCATAATGGATTGTGCCTTCTAACTATACATTTCCCCTTCAGCTGAATATGTCAGTTATTTTGATACAGCATGAGGCAATAAATAATATACCCTTCTATATCTTTCAATGTGAGTTCTCACATTAAGTTGTGGGGTATTCACGATAGACAGACAGACAGACAGACAGACAGATAGATGATAGATATAGATAGATAGATAGATAGATAGATAGATAGATAGATAGATAGATAGATAGACAGACATATAGATGACAGATTGATAGACAGACAGACAGATAAGATGGAGGCAGTCTTATCTTTCCTTACATTTACCTAAACTATAAGTACCAAAGTGGATGTGTCAGACCTTCAAACATCCCATGATTCCTCCTTTGAAGTCTATTTAGATATTCTGAAATTGGTAGAAGACATTTTCTATTTCATGTATATATTTTCCATTTCATGGTTTGCTTTCTACTTAGCCTCCATATTTCCCTTAGGTTTCATGTATTCAGTGAAACTGCTGATGAAATCAATTCACACAAAATTTTGAGAGGAAAAATATTGGTGTTTTAGTAGGAGCAGGAACCAGTGAAAAACTTCTATTTCTTGGCTAAGTAACTGCTAATGCAAAATGAATTGACAGTTCCCTCTAATATAGCAGAGGAAACAAGAAAAGTAATCAGGCCTTCTCCTCTATCTTCAAACAACTCAGACATTCAAGCTGTGAGGAGAAATGAAGGGCAATATAAATGATAAAAATAAGAGGCACTCAAGTCTGTACTTTGGGCTCCAGATCTTACCACCTAAGAGCTACTGAAGAAAAGAAACATTTTAGTTTCTAAGGAGAATGGTCCGAAGCCTTTGACTACCTGTGAGAGAAATTTAAAATGACCCCCACTGCGGGGCTGTCTATAGACAACATCCTAGGATGCAGTGACTTTCTTGATGTGCTGGAAGGGATGCGAAATTTTAAGAATGTAGTTTGGATCCTTGCTCTGCTACTTACTAGCTTTGTGACCTTGGAAAAGTACTAGACCCTTTGATCCTCACTTTGGAAATAAAAAAGTCATAGAGAATGATACCATCTAAAGAAGATTTAAAGATCAAAGGAGAGGGTAGATAAGAGATACTGGGGAGCTAGAAATGTAATATAGCTCAACTGGTACATTGGTTCCATAGCATACAAGAGGCACTAAATTGTATCCATTGTAATGCATAATCCGAGCACTCCAGAGGAAAACACAGGAGGATCAGAAGTTAATTCAAGCTCAACTTCAGCTACTTAGTGAACATGAGCCAATCTGGATTGCCGAACATCCTCTCTCAAAACAAAAAAGTCACAAGTATGTGCGCACACACACACACACGCGCGCGCGCGTGCAGTGTGACCTTTCCTTGGTAGACAAGGAAAAAATATTCACCCTAGACAGGTCAATGACTACAGAACAGCAACAGACAATTCGAGCTAACCAGTGAGTTTTGGGGGTTCCATGCAGGGGTAGCAATATTGGTGACTCAAAGGCAACACCTGCATCACCAAAATCCCAGCCCCAGTTGGGGGATGACTCAGGAAAGTCGCTTCCCCTGGAGCTAGCTAGATACTTTGCAAGTAGCTCAGTCTGTCAGAGAATCTCCTTTCCCTAGCAATTGTTGCTGCTTCTATTGTTCTGGAATAATATGCCTCCTCAGTGAGAAATCACTTCACACACTTAAAGATGAAGGAAAGTGCTTTGCTTAAGTGCCTGGCTGACTGGGGCTAATGCCCAAATAAGAGTTGACCCCCAACACGAGATTCCGTTAACTTACACACATATTGGCCTTATGGATTTTACATACACAGTCATCCTTAAATCTCTTTCCAGTTCTGGTCCTAGGTTACACTTCAAAAAAATTTAAAGAGAGATGGGAGACTACAAGTCTGGCTGCTTAGGCAGTTAGCAGATTTATACAGCAAAGATATTACATAGTGCCAGAATTATTTTTTTAAGTATGCAGGTGTTGTTCTCTTTTGAATAGTTGCTACCCAGGGTCACCTTGCCCGCCTGGCAGAACTATGTCTTCTGTGACAAGATCACTTGGAATCTCACTAAAGGACCTCCAGGAATTCCAGGGTTGCAATTCCCACTCTACTACAAGGCCATTCAACATAGAGGTTTGTTTTCTCAAAGCAAAACTTCCTGGAGAAACATTTGATGCCCAGATTAAGAAATTCCGTTTATAAAATGGCAAGGGTATGCTTTGTGCCACAGAGCAAGTACATTTTGACAAGGGCTAACATGCAACTCCTACAGACCCAAAACTGTATTAATGTCAAAATGATTTATTTTAATTACTGAAAGAAATTTGTATTTTCAAATCCACAGTTTATATTGTTTATTTATTATATTATCATTGGTCATTATCAAACATTGCTAAGACACTGCAATGAATCTTAACCAAAAAACCTAAGAATTAAATATTTATTTTGTTTCTCCTAAACAAATTGCACATACCAAATAATTGAAGAGACAAAGTTCTGTTTGGAAGAATGTCAACTAAGTAAGGCAAAAAAAGACCTTTTAATTTCTTTTAGTTTTGAGATTATAATGTAATTCTATCACATCCCCTTTCCCTTTTCTTTCTTACAAAACCCTCCTTGCTCTCTTTCAAATTCACAGCCTCTTTTTCATGGCTGCATGCATGTATGGGTATGGGTATTTACATACATATAAGCACATACATGCCCCTAAATAAATAACACATATACAGACACCTAAATATATAAATCAACCTATTCGGTTTATATGTTACTTTTATGTATTTGTTTTCTGGGCTGGCCATTTGATATTGCATAGACAATTAGTGGGCTCTTCCCAGAAGTTGTTTTTAATACCCATTTTATAACTTTCGAATAAATAACACATCTGGGAGGGATGAGTAATCAGTGGTGACTCCATTGTGAGAAAAGTTGGTGGTGAAACTTTTTAACAGCTGGGTCGGCCTGAACCCATTAAGAAATGTGTTCATCACATTTTAGAGCAATCGTCCTGGCAGGAAAAGGAGCTGTTCTGAAGAGATGCATGAGCCCCTCTCTTCCGTTAGGCTACCAAGACTGCTAAAACAATGGAACCCAAAGACAAAAGTTTCCTGAGAAATCAAGAGGAGGACAGGGGAGGCTGAAGCCCTGGTGCCAGCCAGAGGAGGAGCTTGCCTCCCAGGAAGAGATTTCATACAATTCTAACAGACAACTTATTCAGCCAAGGCAGAAATGTGTCAATAATGGATGAAACCATACCTTTATGGGAGACTAGTGATGTTTATCTCTTGTCATCGATGTTTTCTTTTCTTTTTTGTTGCTATTGTTGCTGTTATTTGTCATTGTTTGGAGACAAGGTCTGATGTATTCCAGGCCAGCTTCTAACCTTACCTCACTAGCAAAGGTTGGCCTTGACTATCTGATCCTTTTTCTTCCACCTCCCTTCCTGAGCGCTGCAATCACAGGCATTTGTCACCATGCCTGCTTTATGGAGTACAAGGGATCAAGCATAGCACTTTGCGCATGCTAGGCACATACTATGCAACTGAGCTACATTTTCTTGCCACTGTCACCCTCTACTGAAACCTTGAAAATGGACTTAGAGGCAATGGGACTCTTTTATTTTTTTCATCTTCCCAATGTGGCCACATTGAACAAATCTGATTATCACTATGAATTGTATCTTTATTAGTGTGCTTGGGGCGGGAAGTTAACTAAGCCTGGCTTTTGGGGGATGCCTGAGATTTGGCTTTGACCCAAAAACTCCAGTAACATTGGGGATAATAACACACCATTATGTGCTCCCTGAGGTAATGTAACAGGAAGCACACAACAGACCTATTAAGGAATTTACAAGAAAAATTTCATCGATCTTCTAGACTCGTAGTAGAAAAAGAGGGACTGAGGTTCACCAAAAAAAAAAAAAAAGGAATTGAAGCCACATTGACATTCCATTCCACAGGTCATGTGAGCGAGTGTCTCTAATAATTACTATGAGTAGAGTAAAGAAAGTAAAGGGTGGAACTCATTATATCATTATGCTAAGTTAATTGCCAAATGTAATAAATGAACCTTGCTTAGACTCTGATTTAGACAAACCAGTGATCACAAGAAAAATGTAAGGCAATCAGAAAAATAATTAATTTAGACTGGTTGCAAGTGATATTATAGAATTATTTTGAGTTTTGTTGCATATCATTGTCAAAGTCCTTATGCCCTGAAGATGAACTATTTGTAGATCTATCTAATGATCTAATGAGGCGCTTATTTAATATGTCAAGGTGCACCTGGCCACCAGGTTCTCCCTGCAATCCCTCAGTCCCTACCTGTTACAGGGTATGGCCGGCATACTGTGTCCCCTACCCTAAACTTCTCCAGCCCAGAGGCTGGGCTGCCCTTCCCTACATAATCCATCCATTTTGGTTAGCTGGTTTCTTTCTTTCTTTCTTCCCAATCTACTCTCTTTCCAGCCTCCTGGCTGCTGCAGCTGGTTCCCCTCTGCCTCTCCTTATATGGCTCAGAGTCATGTCCACTCTGGACTGTCCCAGAGGTCCCTGCCTCTAGCTGTGCTCTCCCACATATCGATAATAAACCTTCTACACCATGTCTATGAGCAGTCATATCCTTTTCTTTTTATTTCTGCTTTTCATTCAACAGCCACCACCAGCAATGGAAATCAGGAAGTGAGCCACCCAAGGCTATCTACAGCACATTTAAGACCGTCCCTGCTATAGCATCTCTACTCCGACTCCTCAGAGGTCCCTCTCTGCTGGCTAGTTTTCACTACAGGACAAAAGCTGAGAGAGGAGCCTTTTAGAAAAGTTGTTAATTATTCATTTTTATTTTATATGTATAAGTGCTTTGCTTGAACATGTGTATGTGTAAAATGTATATGCCTGGTGCCAAAGTTGACCAGAAGAGGGCCTTACATCCCCAGGAGCTGAAGTAAGACAATTGTGAGCTAGCTTGTCAGTGCTGGGAACAGAACCTAAGGCCTCTGGAAGAGCAGACAGTGCTCTTAACTGAGCAGCCATCTCTCCAGAGTCTTAATGAGGACCTTTTGTAGATCAGATTGGCATGTGGGCATGTCTGGGGGAGTTGTCTTGATGGTTAATCAATGTAGGAAGAAGACCCAAACCACTATGAACTGCAAAATTCCCTATGCAGGAGATTCAGACAAGTATTAAGAGTGAAGAAATCGAGCTGACGAGAAACAATCAAGAATCCATGCATTTATTCTCTCTCTGCTCTTGACTGTAGATATGAGGCTTTAAGTTCCTGCCTTGACTTCCCACACTGATGCACAGACCCCTGGAATTGTAGGGCAAATAAATCCTTTCTTCATTAATTTATTTTCCTCAGAGTTATTTGATCACATCAACAGAAATGAAATTACAACACTCAGTGCATAAAACCACCACAGTGAATGAGCTGTACTATGTTCCAAGGGAGCTGAATTTACAAAGGTAGTCAAAAGGCTTTGTTTAACCACTCCTTTGCCCTGTGATAAAACGGAAACAAAGGCTAAGTCTTCTGTCTCTAAAGCTGCATTATTCAATATTCTCAACTAAACTAAGCCAGATCATAGGAAAAATGAATTTGACAAGTATTGCTTTCATTGGCAAATTACAGAGCTAACTTTTGATTGAGTACCCATTTGCGTAAAGGCTAATAATCTGCAGATCATTTTTAAAATAGTATCATAGAAAATTACATGTCCTAAACCAACTTTCTCTGTCACAGTAGAGAGAGCTCTTCTTCTCTTCTGGCACCCTCAATCACTGCAGTGTTACAGGAACCCTTGTTAATTTTTTTTTAAATTATACTACTTTATTCAATAGGTACTCTCCAACTCAGCTTTCATAAAAGAAATAAATTAGTCACTCCCTGGAGGTGTCTTCCTTCTGTTGATGGAGTGCTCTCGGGTCAGAAACTGTCTCGGAGAGCTTCACAGAAATGGGGATAGCATACCTCAAGCATGGCATTTCTCCTGCTTCATTATCAGTGCTCCCAGCCCCCCAAACACACCATCGCCAACTTCCCCAGCCCCTCTTACTTTGCAAACTCACTGCATCGGGGTGCTCCCAGTTTTCAGAATGTTATGAAAGCAAGACAATCTGATGGACTAGTCCTCAAATTTAACTTCTGAAATGCTAAAAGTTAAGAAATATAATTAAACTGCAAATGCATTAACATTTATATAAAATATAAACCAAATGCTTATCCTGCTTCACCAAACAAATTACACTTTGAACATTATAAAAAACCAGCTACTTATCACCGGCACCATTTGAAATTATTGCTAGTACTACAACTCCAAATGCCTAAGATGCCTTAAATACAAACCCTGAACATTTACATACTGATTTCATGAGCAAAGCAAAAGGTATTTGCTGGTAACAGTACAGGACTCAGCAATTTTATTGTCTGAGTAATCCTGGTTCGTTCTGATATGAAAATTCAATTATTTTAGAACGGGCCCTCTCATTAAATTTTGACAAGCACTACGAGCCCAGTACCACTTATAGCTCGAAGAGACTGGGGGGTGCCTGATAGCACCATACTGAATTTTAAAATGTAGTATTTTTGCAGGACAAGATTATCTGACAATTTTGCATTAAAAGAAGAAAAAATTAATCAAATACATTGTAATATTCAACATTGGTATATTTGCTCTTCTTTTTACAGATATTTTACTAAAATTTGCTGCAAAAAATGTTTATTGCATGCTTTCTCCCAGATTTCACAATTGAGCAATATACTAGAAAAATATGTGTACGACGGTAGTGAGCAGGAAGGATTTGACGACACATTTTTACCTATTGCTCCCTTTATCAATTGAAATGTATTTGTGGTACTTACAAACATGATTTCCAGAAAACAGAAATGGCTTTATTTGCATATAGCCTGGATTTCATTAGGATGCGTATTGTCCAAGAACAAAACAGATCTCTTAAAGAAACTTCTGAGCAGAACTGTTGTCTTTCAAAGCACACCTTGCAGCTAATCACAAGGGGAAACCAGTTTCATTTATTCCCCCACAGGACTAAAAGAACAACAAAGTTTCCAAGTCTGTTTTCGTTAGGTTCATTTTTGTTCTGTCTTCTATTTTTCCAGAGAGGGCACACTTAGGGGTTCTCAGCCCTCTGCCTGTCCACACTTGGCTCTTCATAAAGACAGGCACACAGATGGCTCCTTTGAAATTCCTTAGTGACTAAAACCATTCAACTGTAGGTAAGGAAGCCATCAAGCCTACAGCTCTAAAACTGGAATCAGAAGAAGAAGGATAAATACTAAAGGGAACTAGAGAGTTGATGCACATGAAAGCCATCTGGTGCCCTGCAGGGACTGACTCTGAAACCAAGCAAGGGGACCAGAAACAAGACTACAGACAGTTCAGGCTCTGTGTAGGTCTTGCCTCCACTTCGCTCTACCTCTTCTCAGCTTTGCTCTTAGCTTTTTGGTGGTGGTGGTAGTGGTAGTATAATGGATTTTTGTTTGATTTGTTTTGGTCATGATGTTTTGAAACAGAGTCTCACAGTAGCTGAAGGTGACCTGGAACTCACAGTGTAATTCAGGCTGGCCTCAAACTCATGGCAATCCTGCCTTACCCCTACTAAGTGCTAAGATTACCAGTGTGAGTCACCCTGACCTGCTCAGCCCCTATCCTTAATTCTTCTGTTCACTAGTTTATCTCTCACTGCCTTTTGTAGACAGAGT
Organism: Ondatra zibethicus; assembly: GCA_004026605.1. Classification (NCBI taxonomy): domain Eukaryota; kingdom Metazoa; phylum Chordata; class Mammalia; order Rodentia; family Cricetidae; genus Ondatra; species Ondatra zibethicus. The sequence continues at coordinate 32,043 of PVIU01020240.1, forward strand.
TTCTGTCCTACCTGGTCCCACAGCTGTTCGGTACCAACAAAACACATAGAGGCTTATATTAACTATAAACTGGTTGGCCTATTAGCTCAGGCTTATTATTAACTAGCTCTTACATCTTAAATTAACCCATAATTGTTATCTATGTTTAGCTACGTGGCTTGGTACCTTTTCTGAGTACAGTATTCTCATCTTGCTTCCTCTGCATCTGGCGGGTGACTGCATTTCTGCCTTTCTGCTTCCCAGAATTCTCCTAGTCTGATTTCCCCACCTATACTCCCTGTCTTGCTGGTGGCCAATCAGCATTTTATTAAACTAATACAAGTGATAAATCTTTACATGGTACAAGAGCATTATCCCACAGCAATCTTTGGTGGCTAAGTTTGAAATTTTTCATCAGGGTGCAGTTAGCTCCTTTCCAAATCTCTTCATTAAAACACACACACACACACACACATGCGCACACATGCGCACACACACACATATGCGCACACACACACATACACACACACACAAATGCTATTACTTATTTTATTGGATTTAGCTTGCTTTGAGTTATTTTTTAGAACACTGGATTATGCCTCAACTTCCTAGTAAGTTTTCTAGACCTTGATGTTCTATTTAAAGTTTGACCTTTAATCCCAGCGCTCAGAAGACAGATGCAAATTCTCCATGAGTTCAAGGCCAGCCTGGTCTACATAGTGAATTCCATGATAATAATAATAATCACATTTTGGAAGAAGCAACGAAGAAGGAAAAGCATATTACATGCTTAGAAATCAAAGTGTATCATGCTTTTGCTATATTAACTTTTCATTTTGACTTTCTGCTTTCTCACCTTCAATTCTTACTTCAGTACCACTCAAATTATTTTGAAATTATGTTCTCTACTATAAAATGCTCCAAGCCAGGTGTGGTGGTACAGGTCTTTTATCCCAGTGCTTGGGAGGCAGAGGCAGAATGATGATTGCAAGCCAAGTAAGTGGTTCAAAGAAAGTCATCTCTAAGGAGCTATCACAAAATAGTAACCTACAGAAGCAGGCTTAGAAGAAGAACTCAACAGTAGAAGCAGTGAGATTGAGAAGCCGTGACTATTGAGGCCACCCATTTAAAACGTACAGTAATATGCTACCCATTATGATCATAACAGCCTGGACTTTCTGATTGGACAAACTGAGAGTGGCTTGGTTTACCTTGTGCCAGTAAAACATTTTCCCCACATTTTATGTGGATAGCTTTATAGCAAGTAGGCAAAGAGATGCTTCCAATAGAACAAAAAATTAATCTAGATTTACTTTTTATTTTCTTAAATTAGTCAAGTAGCCTAGATACTCATCTGCAGCTGAAGAAATAAAGAAACGTATAGTCTTTTCTTGAAAATAACAGAGTTCAACTTGACCATTTTAAAAAAGAATGAGATTACATCTTTTGCAGAAAATAAATGGGAGTGGAGGTCACCACATTAAAAAGAGCCAGTTGCCATTTTCTTTCCTATGCAAGAACAAGGCATGGAGGGGGCAAGAAACTAAAATGTGAACTACTATAGGTATCAGCACTTCAAAATTTTAAAAGAATTCTTAATTCTCAGGTTGCAAGGTAATTCAATACCACTGAATCTGACCTGACCTCCATTCATTGTATGTATAGTCCATCCATCTCTGTACGTCCCTAGAGCATCATCAGGGGCAATACATCCTGTCTTCTGCAAGCTGGCTGTTACGACTTAAGTGGCAATTTACCCCCTTGCAACTTCAATCTGTTCAAGGCCGTTCAAGGCCTGATCTAAATTCCTCTGCTCTTTCTTGATGGTTTAGAATACACTTTCCAGAACCTGCTGCTTGCTTCTTTCATCCTATCGTATCACTAAGCTGAGCTATTCTCTTCTCCAGCAGACTAACCTCCTTAATGCATGAAGCTGTAGACTTTTCCTCTTAAATCTCTATATCCTCAACAATTAATATGAAGTGCACAATTTTAATTCTTGTTGCTAGTAAATAAAAATACAGGTTGAGATCGGCGATCCAGAGGGAAATTTCGTCCGATGGATGGAGATAGAGACAGAGACCCACATTCACATCAGAGCAATGGACTGAGCTCCCAAGGTCCAGTCGAAGAGCAGAAGGTGGGAGAAGATGAGCAAGGAAGTAAGGACCTGGAGAGGCTGGTCCACCCACTGAGACAGTGTGCCTGATCTAATGGGAGCTCACCAAATCCAGCTGGACCAGGACTGAATGAGCATATGATCAAACCGGAATCTCTCAATGTGGCTGCCAATGGGGGCGGACTGAGAAGCCAATGATAATGGCACTGGGACCTATCTCTTCTGCATGTATTGGCTTTTTGGGAACCTAGTCTATATGGATGCATACCTTCCTAGGCCAGGATGGAG
>PVIU01020241.1:0-34444 GCA_004026605.1 Ondatra zibethicus
AGGAAAGAATAGCCCTCTCCAATAAACAGTAGAGGGGAAGAGAGAAATATCTGTGGTTTTGAGTACAAAAAATATTGCTAGTCAAGAATTCCATAGTTATCTGAGTTATCACTCATATCTGAAAGAAATGTATGAAACTGTTGTTATTCAAAGATTCCTAGGGCACATCACTCACACCTTCCAGGAAAAAAAAGTATTTAAGTTATACAATTTTTAAAAATGGGAATGCTCTGAACTTATGATGATTACTAAAATCAGTTTTTATAAAAACATGTTTGTAAAGAAGTCTTATTTTGAGGGTGTGTGTGTGTTTGTTTATTTGTTTGTTTCTTTTTGAGGCAGGGTCTCTCTTTGAAGCCCTGGCTGGCCTGAAACTCACAGATATCTGCCTGCTTCTGCCTCCCAAGTAGTAAATGCTTAGAGTAAATGTGTGAGCCATCATGCCAGGCTGGAAAGAAGTCTTTAAGTACAGAATAGTAATTCTAGAAAGTACGGACAATTAAAGTAGTAGCTGTTATTTATTTTACATACCTAGATGCATGGTTCATTGTTTCAAAAGTATTACTCCAAAGGGGAAAAAAATGCAATCAATTACTAAAAATAGTTAAGGATATATGTCCTGCAGTACTGAGGAGGAAGTACAGTGAGTACTATGATTAATTACTAATTTCAATTAATTGAAGTGTGTGTGTGTGTGTGTGTGTGTGTGTGTGTGTGTGTGTACTTGTGGGTACATGCATATTCAGGCCAGAGGACAGTCTCAGGTGGCATTCCTCAGGTATCACCCACCACCCTTCCCCTTTTTTTTGAGACATCATTGCTCACTGACCTAGAAATCAAGGAGGCTAGGCTGCTGGTCAGTGAGTCGGGAATCCACTTGTCTTCTCTTCCCCAGCACAGAAATTCCAAGTTTCCACCCCTACAGTAGCTTTTCAAAACATAGGTTCTAGATAGAGATCTAACTGAGGACCATCTCCCTGGTCATGAAAAACATATGTGTGTGTGTGTGTGTGTGTGTGTGTGTGTGTGTGTGTAACTAATGGATGGGTAGATTCAGGATGATACAAGTATACTAGAATAACAATGGTAGAAGGTAAGTAGTTAGTTTATCATGTTAACTACAAAATCCAGCTTTTCTGTATATATGAAATTTGTCAGTAAAGAGGTTGTTGAAGAAAAATTTAAAAAAAAAATCTGAGTCTAAAACCAAGATTAAACAAAACAAGAAACTGAGAGAAAAGAAGGAGGAAAAGGAGAAGGGGGAGAAGAAATGCTTATTTCTTGACATAGGAGATAATGCATAACATTTTAAGATAATAATTAGGAAATAAAGATTCATTTATTTTTAATATTTTCAAGGCAGTCCAAATAGAATTTGAAAGTAGCATCATTATCTTCTATTTTATTAGTGTAAAACCAAAAAATAGAGTCTAAACAACACAGCCCCTAAAAAACTAAAAAAGAAGAAAATAGTCTAAAAAGACAGAAAGTGGCTGGGTACAGTGGAACACAGCTGCAATCACAGCACATAGAAGTGGAAGCCATCCTTAGCTACATTGCAAGTTCCAGATCAGCCTGGACTGTAAGAAATTCAGGTCCAAAAATCTAAAAGCAAAAAAGAAAAGGAAAGGGAAGGAAAGGAAAGGAAAGGAAAGGAGATGGGATTGCCTGCTAGTCAAGAATTCTGGTTAGTATAATCTTTATACTCATTCCCCACCCCTAGACAAAGAACTACAGGCAGCTATGGATTCTGAGAGCAGGAAAACTAAGTCTTCCCCAGGGATGCCCCTAATTGGTTATCTAATACCAAAAGGCTATTCCTGAAATCATATACATACAAGCAACACTAAAAAGACTCAGTGGGTTGTATATCTATATTAATATATTAATTTTTCATATGAGTAACAATAACATATTATGAAACAATAATGACTCTGTGTGTGTGTGTGTCTGTGTGTGTGTGTGAACAGTAATTAAAGGAAGCCATCAGTTTGAGAGGGAACCAGGCAGGAGGAAATATGGTTGGAGGAAGGACAAGAAGTGGGGGAGAAATGATGTAATTATATCTTAATTGAAAAGAATTCTGAAGTAATATAAGTTATCAGTCATATCTGAAAGCAAGAAAGGAAGGAGCAGCCTGGTTGATGCAAAAAACAAAATAGCAACAGCAATAGTAAATATAAATGGCTTAAATCCCACTTTTGCCAAGGAACAGTTCTAATTATAGCCTCTTGCTAATAAATTTCTTTGCTAACAATCTAACTTCCCCTGTTTGTTAGATTTAGCCAGACACAAAAGCCATAGAGTAGAGTTTATTATTGATTTGGAGGCAGAGGAAATAATCTTACAGGTTGTAAGAAGTAGAATGTCTTTTCTTTCTTTCTTTTTTTTTTTCTTTTTTTCAAGACAGGGTTTCTCTGTGTTACAGTCCTGGCTGTCATGGCTGTCCTGGAGCTCACTTTGTAGACCAGACTGGCCTCTAACTCACTGAGATCCACCTACCAATACCTCCCAAGTGCTGGGATTAAAGCTGTGCACCGCACTGCCTGGCTGAAGTGGACTTTCTTGTGTCTATTAACCTCTGGACTATTTCAGAGCAATGGGTCCTGGTGAAAGACGAGGTAATAACATGCAGATTTTGGGGTCTCCGACCTTGCCAGTTATTTTTCACCCCTTAGAGCATGTGCTTACAGATTGAAATGAGATAGGTCGGGAGGTATCAAGGTTAAGTTAAATGACATACTTGAGGATATTTTGTTTACAGCAATGACAAGATCATTGAGAAGTGTTGCAGGCTGCGTGGAAATATAGAGCAGGGCTGGTTTGGCTTGGAGAGGAACCATCACAAAGTGATTAAAGCCACATGATTCTAATTATTTAGGGAGAGGACACAGGATTCCCGAAGCCCATGAAAGCTGGGTGACTGGATGCTGAAAGCGCACTGACTGGATGCTGCTTGGAGAAGTCTGCAGGCAGTGCACAGCCAGCAAAGATTTGGAAACCAGGGCAGTCCCTCTAATCATTGAGAAATCCTCTACAGATTGGCTCAGTTTTGCCTGTTCACAACTGAGGCTTCTTCTGCCCTGCGGGCAACACAACGTATCCCTCTTCCACCGGGCAACCAAAGAAAAGCAGAGGGAAGCATGCCTTTTGTGCAGTTCACTGGGCTGGCAGGAAAAGCATGACGCTCCCTGAGAAAACCACATTAATCATCAACCTGGCAAACTGGAACACTCTACAAAACCATTGCTATAAAACCAGTATTTACACAAAAGCTGGAGGTTGGCGTTCTTGTGACTGCAGGGAAGGAAAACACGAAAGGCTGCCAGGAAGAGAAGCCCAGTCCCACCTAGACACGCCCAGCTCACATTCGATACAGTGTAGCTTTCTTGTTCTATTGATGAGGAACCGGTAATCCAGCAGGCTAGCCTTCAAGAAAACAGCGAATCCCGATTTGAACCCCACTATTAAACAACACTGGAGGGGACGAGAAAAGGAGCTGTTATAGAAGCACAACAGAGAATCTCATTTGGTCCAGGCTTTGGCAAGATACAGACCACTGCAGGTGTAAGAAGCTGATACATGCATCCAGGGTTTGGCTGGCATCAACAAACAGCGTCTTCAAGCCTCATGCATGGGAGCAGCTCTAGGACTTTATCTGGAGAGCAGCTGACAGAAGCAGGCTTCCTGGGTCAAAATCACCTAGAAACCCAACTTCTGGAAAGCCCTTGAACACACTGCAGTGTCTGAGCCCTGGGGTTAAGGTTCCCGACTTTGCAACACATAGAGAGGTCCAGGTCTGGCATCCAAGAGAGGTCAGGCCAGACACGTGTTACAAACTGTCTTCAGTCCCCAGGCCTTTTTAGTCCACTCATGTTGCTACACAGGGTTATAATCCAGAATCAATGACTCTAAAAGATGTCTCTCCGCTATTTTAATTTCCAAAACTGTCATAAAAGCAGCTCTTTCCTCCTAATGAGGTTATTGGTGCTCATAACACCATTAAGAGGGAGCACCTGGTGGGCATCCCAATTAAGAAAGGTATATTAAAGGATGTGCAGTTCATTGTTTTGCTGAAACATCACTTCCGGTTTTGCTCAGTGCCAGGGTGTTGTAAGGAGCCAAATATGGGACTCATTTAATCCTGTATAATACTGTGGCTTTCTAACTGACTGAAGTACTGTCCTTTCTCACCCTGCCATCCAGTCCTTCTGCTGGCTGGGAAGGAAAGAAGGCGAAAGGCTACAAGAGCCCTTATGCCAGATTGCAGAGGGACAGGCCATCCTTCCAGCAGACAGAATTCCCTGTGTTAAAAAAAAACCCAGACCTGGTTCATTCTGGAGCTGACCAAAAGAGACCCAGTTTGGAGAGACTGGTGACAGTGTTCACATCCAAGGAGCTTTGTTCCCTGAGGGCCTAGGGAAGACATGGATTGGTCTACCCTTGTTGGTAACTGTGGTTCAGAGGGCATGGCAGCATCTCTGGGCTCCCCAGAAGTGCAGAGTTCTGTATTCCACTGCAAACCTGCTGAATCAATCAGGGTTTATCAAGACACTCAGGGACCCTAACATGCTTTGAATTTTAACATTCATTATACGAGATGTGTCCCAGGTCTCCCTAGAGTTACTTTCTGGAAGGCAGCCTGTGTCCTACCATTTACCTCATGGAAGTTTGTCCTTTTTCTTCATTGTGGGCTACTCTCATGGACAGAAACGTGACTTTAAAAACATAAATAAATAAAACAGAGACAGGGAGAAGGAGAGAGGAAGGGAGGGAGGGGAGGAAGAGGGAGAAGGAAAGAGGGGAGAAGAGAGCCCAGACACACAAAGTTCAAAAGCCTACATTTTGTCTTACTCACCAAACCACAGCCCTCCTTATATCACACCCAAGGGCTGCAGCTCAGCCTCTGGCAAGCCACAGCTGAGCAAAAAGCCAGAAGGAAAACACTCTTTCTGACTGGGAGAAGAAGGATTACAATCCCCAGCTGAACCTTCTAACCTCAGGGAATCAGCTTGTAGGAGCCGGTGGGGCACTGGAGCCATTTCCCATACTTTCACCCTGCACAAAAACTGAGGCCCATGAAGCTATCTGTTCCAACAACCTGTGTCTCAGACAGGATGGCATGGCCCAGGTCCCCTGCTCCCTTCGCTCACTCAGAAGACCACAAGGATTTTGGAGGTGGGTGTGTAAAAGCCACTTTGCAAATGCCTACAATGTAGAACTAATTTTCTAAAGCAAAAATAGCATTACCCATTTGTAACCACTGCTAGGGAGACTCTCCAGGTAACATTGCACAGAAAATGACAACTACCGTGAGTCTTTCTAAAGACTTGAGTTGAACCCAACCCTGAAGACTAGGAAATAAAGCCAACTGGGATTTATCCTCTACAGACTTTGACTTCCTCCTTCTGTGAGAGAAAACAGGTACCAAGTATGGCAGCCCTGGGGACAGCAGTGAATCCTGTACCTCCTGAAGTCGTTCCTGTTTGCCCCATCACACTGCCACATAGCATCAGAGTTAATCTGTCCTTTAATAGTTTATGCTCTGGACCCTCCTGGACATCACTGCATTCGTACTTTAGGGATATTATTAAATCGAATAAGCAATAACTTGGTGGTTCTCAACCTTCCTAATGCTGTGACCCTTTAATACAGTTCCTCATGTTGTGGTGACCCCCCAACCATAAAATTATTTTCGTTGCTACTTCACACCTGTAATTTTTGCTACTGTTATGAATCCAAATGTAAAGATCTGATATGCAGGTATTTGGTATGAGACCCCGTTGGGGTCTCGACCTCAGTTTGAGAACCACTGCATAAACTGACCATGAGCACTGCGGTCCATCTGCTAACTAAGATGACTGAGCAACCACCATCAGTGAGTCGCAGATGTAGTGTGAGTGCCCCAGAAAAGGAAAGATTCTGCTCCCAAGAGGATTGGGGGGGACAGTCCAGGACTTCATCATACTCCTGAGGGTGTCCTGCACTGCAAAACATTAGTTGCTTTTGGAGTTATCTGTTTAGTGTTTCTGAGCTGTGGTTGATCGTGGGTAATTGAAACCACAGGAAGAAGCAAAGCAATGGACAAAGGGGTAACTGACTGGTGGTTTAGTTGCCATGATGGCCAAGTAACTGGAAAAATCCATAGGAGGAACCAGCTGTTAAGAAGGTGCTTTATCATATTCAGCTGGACAAACCTTGGTTCTCCAAACCCCTGTTATCCCAGGAACCATCTCACCTTCAGTCCCAACATCACTGGTGACTATCACCTCCTGCCCCGGAGTGTCAAACAGCATCCTTGTGCTTATTCTGCCATGAAAGAGGTTTCATAGCCTTGGCTCCAGGCATCACTCACCCGGTGTTTCCTCTGTCCTGCACACCCTACCATTTCTCCGAAATGAAAAGGCAAAGGGCGGGGGACGAAGAGGAGCGGAGAACCCTCCCAGCAGCGAGCGGCTGCTGTTTCCATGGCTCACTTTCCGCTGTTGTCGGTGACCCCTGCAGATCCCCCTTATGAGTTAGTGTCCCGGAATGTCTCTTTATTAGGTGTCTGGAGAAGGGAAACTGTCCTGATGCCAGCGCCCCACACTGAGGACTTTATTAGTTTTTTAATTTTCTGTCTGGGTGCCCCTGCTGCATCAAACTTTCCACAGCTGTGAAGGCCTGTTGAGTATGTAGCCTCACTGGGCCCTGTCTCTGTCCCCACCCCCTTCTTAACAACTTGGGAAACTTCTGGACCCCCTTGCAACTGAGACTCTGAAATACAGATACATTGTCTCTGGTGAGCGATAGTTGTGGGTCCAGATGCTCCAGTCTAACTAAGAAACTCTCCTGGTGCAGGTTCCTTGGCTTGGAAAAAAGACTCTCCGCGCAACACGGAAACATGCAGTCCTGGAACCCAATCTCGCAGCAAATCTGCAGATCAGGCAGTGAAGGCGATGGGTAGCGTTTTTTGTTTTTTTGAAGACTGACTTGGAACCTGGCCCAGAGCTTGATGCCCCATTCACAGTGCTCCCTTCTGAGGGGACAAGAGCTATAGAGAGTAAACCGGGAGGATTTGCAGACAGTCTCCTTATGGGCCGGAAGCTGAGGTTCTGTACCATAGTCCAGGGCCGTCGCTCCTGTCTTCCCCAGGGGCAAATAAATGCTAATCTATGCACCCGCTCAGCCCTTGCCTGCCAGCAGGCCTGGGATGCCCTGGGGAGTCCTGTGAGGATCAACAGTCCGCAGGACATCAAGTGAGTATATCCAAGGACGTAGAGAGCAAACGTGTTTCTAGACCACGCAACTCGACCTCCCCCCCCCCACCCCGCCAGCTCCCATCCCCCGGGCCAGGAAGGTTGAGTAAAATGGCTTGGGGCTCAGAGAAAGCCTAGCACCCTCCGGGCTCCAGTCTGCCACCAATTTGCTTTCTAGTGTCTGTCTTTAAACTCCGCTTTGAGGAGAACCTTATTTGTGGGGTGAATGGCGAAACCCAGAGGGGAGAAAACCTTTTGGTGATACCCGCCTGGGGAACAATTTTACCTCTGAGAGCAAGTCGGTATTTGGGGTTAATCCCTCTGCGGCTTGACTGAGTTGAAAGCCCTGAGCAGGTCAGGGGTCCATTACCGCTTGTGTTTACATATAAACTTCCTGGTCCGGGGAGACAATCAGAGCAGAGGGGGAGGAGAAGGGAAGAAAGGAAAGGAGAATTTTTTAAATTAAATGGCCTGCCCTCTAAAAATAAATCAGCCAAATGAAGAGGAGCTTGCAGACCCAGGGTTTAATTTCAATTTCCATGTGTAAATATTTCTTTAAGGTTTTCCATTCATTACCTATATATTGAGGCTCCAGCATCTTTAAACAGAATTTGAAACAAAAATCTTAAAACAGAATTTGAAACAAAATATTGATAGACATTTCAATGCTTAAATAAAGCCTTTAAATCAGAAACAGGAAGAAAGAGCCCCTAGTTATCTCACAAGAGTGACAGGGACTACCACCATGCCAGGCTTTCGTTGGGTGGATCAGATTTTTGCTTATTATAATTTGCTTTGGTGAGAGAAGTCGTGAAGATTACGACATATGAACAAGCTAAAAGCTGTGGTATTTGAAGCCAATTTGAGTCCACCGCAAACACACATATAAGTGAACAAAGCATGATGCTAATACCAGATAACTGAGATAGCAAAGGAATTAAGAAAAAAAAAAGTATGGATATCTTAACATGCTCAGAAGAAGACCAAGCAAATTATACCAGTGGGGTTGGGGACAGAAGAGGAAAAAAGAAAAAGCTAATCAAAAACACAATGACTTTATAAGATCTATACTCGAACAACTTGTCAAAGACTAGTCTTAGAAGACAAAGGTTCTTTTTTTATTATTATTCCAAGAAAGACACGGATTTAAGGATCTGTCCCAGATGTGTAGATCATTAGCATATCCACAAAGAAGCCATGGGAACCCTACTGTCTGAGACAATCCAGGAAGAGTCAGGCCCTAGAATTTACACCTGAAACTACCCCTAACAAAACAGATCTCAGTGGGAGCGCACACCTTTAACACTAGCAGAGGCAGGTCTCAAACACCCAGCGCCACACTGCCTCCCTTGTGTTTCTAACTGATAAGGGCTTTTATGGAGGCGCGGGGGGGGGGCTTTGTTCTTTTGGGTTTGGGTGTTTTATTTTGAGGTTTTTGTAAGTACTAAAGTCATTTCTCACTATTTACTCTTGTCAAATATAAAGGAAAGCAGTTTTTCCTGTAAACAGTCCCACTTTAAGGAGTCTGAAAAGGCAGGCATTTTGGTTTTCAAACAGCTATGTTCGATCTACAGAAGTGAAAGAAGAAAAAGAAAGAAAGAGAGAGGGGGAGGAAGGAAGGATGAAAGGAAGAAGGAAGGAAAAAGAAAGAAGGAAGGGAGGAAGAGAAGGAGGGAGAGAGGGAGGGAAGGAGAGAGAGAGAAGAGCCTTGGTGGCACACTCCTTTAATCGCAGCACTCAGGAGGCAGAGGCAGGTGGATCTCTGAGTTTGATAACAGCCTGGTCTACCGAGTGAGTTCCTGGACAGCCAGGGCTACATAGAGAAACCCTGGCTTGAAAAGAAAGAAAGAAAGAAAGAAAGAAAGAAAGAAAGAAAGAAAGAAAGAAAGAAAGAAAGAAAGGAAGGAAGGAAGGAAGGAAGGAAGGAAAAGAAAAAGAAAAAACATAATCGACCTTGGAATTGTCTAACTAATTTCTTGTCCTCAGTGAAATCCATGACCCTCTAATTTGTCACCAGTTCAGGCCCCAGCCTCCACTGACCTTTTCCCTCTTGTTTTTCTCATCACCTGAGTAAAGATGGCTCCCTGACGTTTTTCTTTAACCCAGACACATGCAGAGCCCCTGCCAGCAGGAAAACGTCTGTTTCAGACTCAGGATAAACGCAGAGGCGCAGGAGAAAGAATGGCAGGAAGGGCTCAACAGCCAACCAGCAAACGCAGAGCTCAGAAACACTGTGGCTAAGGAACTGTCCTGAAGGGACAGGAATGTGGCATTTCCTGGGGCGCTGGCATTCTCGCCACCCCTTTGCAGAATGGCTGGCAAGGTGAGGCAGCTACCAGATTGAGTGAGCATGGCGGCTGAATAAGGGAGAAAGAATTCAGGGCCCATTGGCAAATATCAGATGCTGCCATAGAGCTGGTGGTGAGTCACTCGGTTGACATCAGACTGTGTTTGGGCAGAAGAAAATCTAACAATGCTGCTCTTTGGGTTTCAAAATACCAAGTGCCTGGGCTCTGGATCCTATCATTTGTACCCCAAATCAGGGCACTTTTGAGAGAAAAGGGAGTGGGTGTCCATTATAATTCTACGGGGGTGCCCATACGAGCAGGGACTACCTAAGATCAATCCGTTCACTGCTAACCCGACTTCTGGTCCCCTCCAAAGCCAAGCAAGCAGATGCTAGCAGCCCTCAGGATTTCCTCCGGGCAGAGTTCTGCTGCCTTCTTGCCTGCAGAGAAGCAGTTACAATAGCAAGGGGCGGGCCCTGAGGGAGTTAATTCAACAGGTCTAGGAACCGGGCAAGCTGCACTCTTAGCCTGTCTTGGAGACTCACATTATGTATCATCAAATTAAAGGTGGTGAGAAGTCTATGCAGAATCTGCATCTAAATTTGGGAGTAGAATGAATGAGAGGGGAGGAGGAGGGCTAAAGGGAAAAGGGGGTGGAGAACAAGAGCGGTAAATGAGCCTGCAATGGTGGTATTCTCCTTTAATCCCGGCACTTGAGAAGCATGGGCAGGTGGACTTCTGTGAGTTCGAGACCAGCTGGGTCTACAGAGTGAGTTTCAGGACAGGACAGCCAGGACTACACAGAGAAACCCTGTTTCAACACCTGCCCCCCCCCAATGAAATGTAAGTCTCACTAAAGCAGAGAAGACTATTTGGGCTAAGGGAAGGGGCCCATCAAGAGAGATGCAAGTAGGGAGATAGAAAAGACCAGTCTTTTCTATAATGGCTTATATATGTGAAAATGTCATGAAATGCATTGTTTTATATGCTAAAAAGTAACCTTTTTAAAAGAGATGGTGAAAAGTCAATCAGACATCTCCTCGGTGGTGCGCTTAAGTTTTCCCAAAGGCATTTGACCCCGTGAGATCCTTATCAGTCAGACATGTCTAAGCCTTTGGAGACGAAGTCCAGAATGAAGGGCTGGGCTTGCAGGCCTCAGTGCCCCACAGGTGGAAGCCTGTGGCGCACGTGAAGCTTCCATCATTGTTCAAGAGGAAGGAGCAGATGTTCACTTGGGTGAGGTAATGCAGGGACCTGCCAAAGCCCAGCCAAGAAGCCTGTAGAAACAGGTCTGAAGCCTTTCCCACGCCAGGTGCAGGGAGCCTTTGCATATGCGACAGCAGAGGCTGGTTTGCCCAGGTCGACCGATGCATGACTCACGTGAGAAGAACGTACGCTGGACAGGAAGGAAATGGGAAACCTGACCCCAACTCAACCAACACACACAGAGACCCTCTGCTTCCCTTACCAGTTGCCTAGAGCATCCTCATAGCCACTGCATCTTTAGGGCAATGCCCCAGAGGCTTTGGGTGGTACAGATGCAGTCAGAGCTTCATTCTATAATTGGGGACACATTCTGGTAGAGAAGGCTGTGGCAAGGGGGATGCCTCAGGGAATTTTCCTGTTCCTACGATAAAATACCCTGGCAGAAGTGACTTAAGGGAGAAAAAGCTTGGTATGGGAGGTCCTTCTGTCTATGTGTTGCTTTTATTGGTTAATGAATAAAGAAACTGCCTTGGCCTGTTAATAGGGCAGAACTTAGGTAGCTGGGGGGGGGGGTGGTGGATGGAATGCTGGGAGAAGGAAGGCTGAGAGAAACGCCATGGAGCTGCTGCCAGAGTCAGACATGCTGAAACTTTGCTAGTAAGCCACTGTCACATGGCGATACACAGATTAGTAGAAATGGGTTAAATTAAGATGTAAGAGTTAGCCAATAAGAAGCTAGAGCTAATGGGCCAAACAGTGACTTAATTAATACAGTTTTTGTGTGATTATTTCGGTTCTGGGCGGCTGGGACAAACAAACAACTCCTTGCAACAAGGGCTTGTTTTGGCTTACAGTTCCAGGGTTCAGTCCATCACGGTAGATAAGTCATGGGCTGCAGGAGCTTGAGGTAGCTGTTTGCATTGTGTCCACAGTCAGGAAGCAGAGAGTGATGAACACTTGTGTTCAGCCTACCTCCTCTTTCCTATACTGTCAAAGACCCCAGCCTAAGGAATGGCACTGTTCATAGTGGGCAAGTCTTACTCAGCGAACCTAATCAAGATAACCCCCAACAGGCCTGCCCAGAAGCCTATCTGCCAAGTGGTTCTAGGTCTCCTCAAGTATGACAGCTAGATTAACAGCCAGACGGTGTGGTGGGTAACCACAGAAACCATGGGTCAAACCAGAGGCTACATGACTCTAGGGTAAAAGCACACACCACTAGGTGTGTGACTAGGTGAGGACTGAGACATGTCCTCAGTGAGCCTGGGGCAAGCTGGAGTCCTAACCTGCCACTCATGAAATCCTCCCAGTAATGTCCCAGTCACTGGTCTCCCAGGGTTTGCCTCTGTCTTCTGCTTTGCAGCCTGAAGGATTTTCTAAAACACAGGCACATTCAGTCTTTCAGGGCATCCCCCAGTGTGGAGAGGAATCCATTTGTGATTGGGGATGTCCTGCAGAAAGTCATGGTTGAGGGCTCAGTCATTCCCATCCTGTGACTTCCAGACTATCATGACCTCTCATGCAAGAGTTACAATGACTCTTCCCTTCCCCTGTGTGTCTGTTTGCACCCAGCTGGTCCTTGGTGTCTAAGCATGCCAATACTCTCAGGTTCCCTTGTTTTTCTAGATCAGTGGTTCTCAGCCTTCCTAATGCTATGACCCTCATATTGTGGTGACCCCCAACCATAAAAATATTTTGTTGTTGGTTTTTGTTTGCTTTTCAAGACAGGGTTTCTGTGTGTAGCCCTGACTGTCCTGGAACTTGCTCTGAAGACCAGGCTAGCCTCAAACTCAGAGATCCACTTGCTTCTACCTCCCCATTACTGGGATTAAAGGCGTGTTCCAGTGTGCCTGGCCATAAAATTATTTTCCTTGCTATTTCATCATTAATTTTGCTACTGTTATGAATAGCAATGTAAATATTTTTGGAGGTAGAAGGTTCCCAAATGAGTTGCGACCCACAGGTTGAGAACCATTGTTCTAAACCCTTCCTTTTATCCACACCATCCTGTCCTCATTTAAATATCATCTGAGAGGCCACCTGCCTATTCCATCTCTTCCCAAACCCAATTCAAGCCTCTGCTGGGTTCTGCCCATTGGAGAGGCCACCTGTCTATTCCATCATCTCAACCCAAACCCAACTCAAGCCTCTGATGGGTGGCTGTGTCACCTTGCTTAGCACTGGTGGTGCCATGAGATGTCTTTACCCATAAGGAGACTCAGAAAGCCTGAAGGCAGGAAGTTGTCCAGTCAATCTGTTTGTCCCCAATGCCTATACCAATGTCTGTCACATAGCTACTGTCTCGTTGTGGAGTCATGCATTAACACAGAGTTCTGTAGGATCACATTCATGATTCATTTTCCTGAGTCCTCAGACACTTCAAAAGAAGTGTCACTAAGACAATGTCTTCATGGTGGAGCCTGAAGAGCAATGATCAAAACAGTCACAATACAGAAATGGACTAGACTTTACAATCATGGAAGAATAAAAAGATGGCTGGAGTTTACTATCTTGCCATCTCCTTGCCCCAAAGACCTAAATATATACGACTAATACTGTTGGACTACCCGTCTCTTCAGGAAGCAAGTGACAGCCAGTTCCATGCAACTCAAGTGCTACAGATTTTTAAAAGGGAGAGGAAAGAGGTGAGGGTTGAAGTAAGGGAGGGGAACCAAGGAGAAGTAGCCTTTTGGGAGGTAAAGAGAGGCCCAGAAGCCCCATGATAAAAGCACAGAAACTGCAAGAAACCATGGAGTCCTTGTCAAGGAAGGACCAAGTCCATGGAAGTACATATGCGTCACAGGGTTTGAGTGTAAAATCAGGTGGCAGGAGACAGAGCATGGTCTGGACAGAAGGCAGAATAAGTGAGCCTGTGCTCTGGTGATCCTCTGGTTAGTTTCCAGCCCCTCCAAAACAGAATATGGCCCAAGATTTCTAAAGAATATACCTAAAGCATTCTGAATGACTCTCGAGGCAAAAGGTAATTGCTATGAGCAAATCAACACACACTCTTGTGCCAAGAACAACAAGTTAAAAATAAGAATAGAAAACATGAAAAAAAGGGGGGAGTTGGGGGCTTATCAGAATGATGCATGTGAACCATTCTCCCCTCCAGCAAAACCAGAGGGAGGAAGAACTGGCATTCCCCACAGGCATACCGCTGTGGGGCTGGAGCCAGCAGGGCCATCCCCAGAGATGCTTTCATCCCTCGCTGTGGAACCCCTGGTAACCTGTCAAGAGAATATTAGGTGGGAATAGATGTTAACTCTGCGAAATTAAGTCCTCCAGGACTTGGAGATCTAGGCTCACCCCATAGATCTCAGAATAGCCTCCCTACCGACCCTGTCATGTGGTGAGCCAACTCCTTCCTCATCACTTCAGAGCTCTTGACACAGCTTTCCTACATTCAGCCAAACCCTTTCCCTAGAGAGAGGAAGAAGTGAAAACGGGGAGGCAATGGGGGCCTAACAGAATTGATGACTCCTTGGGTATATGAAGAGGAGTCTAATGTCCCAACTAAACATCCCTGATCCCCTGACCTTCTGTGATCTGAGCTCCAGTCTGTTGCTTTCCTGGCTAAGATCCTGGAGATATCTATGGTCAGAATGACATCCATGAGTCCTGGAGCTGCTCATGCCATCTCTACAAGTCACGATGCAGCAAAAGCTGGGTATCCATGCACACAGGCTGCAGTGCCTTGGACACATGGAAAGTGACTGCTGAGACCCCTGTCTCCTTGTCCCCACTGCCAACTGAAAACATTGCGTTGCTCCTACTACAAATGCACAGCTGGCAGAGAGGGTACCAAGCCCCAGTAGCCACCATCTCTGGCCAGAACCTCACTTTGTTCTCCCTCCCTCCCTTTGTGTTCTGATTCGGACTGGACTGAGATACAATTTCCTCGGGGGCCTTTCCATCACCTTTGGTTCTCAGCATGTACAGCTCTGCATTCTCTGAATGGAAAGTTGTATGCCGAGGGCACTCCTCGTCCCTAAAGCAGGAGGCTTCATGAAGACTTGGTGGAAGGCTGACCGAGGAAGAAACTCTACTTTCTGGTTAAAAGAATGAGATCCTAACCACCTAACTTGGAGATGGCGGCAGGTTCCCCAATTATAGTATGTTGGCTTCCAGAGCCTGCTCCCTAACATTTCCCTACTCTCAAGGATCCCACTGGCATCCCAGAATCCAGCCATGGGCCAGATTCTCGGAAAGGCAGAAAGATGGAGCTGCATGCAAAACTGGCTTCTAGCATCGGTGTAGCATCAAACACTGTACTGAAGAACTGGTACTCAGTATCTCATTTCGATCTTGACATAATCCATTGACATAAACAGGCCCGGCATTATTTAATTGTCTAGATGAGGAAACTGAGGCTCAGAGAAGAGAATGTTGATTATTCCAATTTCTATAGCCAATCAGAAGAGGGGCTGATCTAGAACTAAAGCCTCCAGTTGCTGTCTGATGCTCTTATACTCGCACACTCGCAGTTAGAAAATCCCCAAACTCAAATGATTTGTGCATGCCTCAACAGCCAAGCCTGAGCAGGGGTTCCTAACAGCCATTGTCCTGCAGCTCTATCTGTGAACCCATGATGGCGCAGTGACATCCTGCAAGATAAAGAGGCCCCAAAGAACAGACAGCCACACCCTGGGACAGTCCAGGTCCTGCTGACTCAGGAAGAGCATTCCCACGGGTGACCACAGCCTGCTCCAGGCTGTTGCCCAGGAGACAAAAGAAATCAGCAAGCATAGAGTTGCTTGCCCTGCCCAGACTCTCAGGGCAATAGCTTAGCCCAGAAGCTGGCAAGCACACACCACTTGGGTGTGACTCGGCGGGGTGCCAGGCCTGCAAGCCTGTCCAGGTCTCCATTCCTGGTAACACCCTCATGCTTCACCCTCTTGCATGCGGGAGAAGAGTCATCCCTCTGGCTGCAACCCAGTCTCAGCAGCTGTTTGGAGCAGTGAATAGGAGAGATCTTCGCCACACCAAGCTTTGTCTCTGTGAGGTTATTTGTACGCGAGCTTTAACGCCATTATTTCAAAGAGTTAAACTCCGGGCTTGTATATGCATCCTTTTCTCAAAACAATCATGTCTTCTCATCCACAGTAGGAATAGGCACAGTGCTCCTTCAACCTGGGGAGACAGTCCTGTTTACCAGGCGGTGCCTACTTAGTTACGTAAACATCCAATGAATAGCTTGTCAGGGGCAAGACAGTGTGCAAAGTGAGATAGATGTAAAGACTGTCAGATTGAGCTTCCTCGGTTCAAATCCTGTTCTCCTATCAAATAGCTGCCTGGCCTTAGGCACATTACTCTGCATCATTGTACTTGAGCTCGCCTGCTCCCTTCCTTCTTCTCTTTTTATATTTTCTTTCCTTCCTTTTTATTCCCACTCACTAACCCAGTGGGAGCTTATGTACAGAATATGGGAGTGCCAGAGTCAGGGATATACCCTGCCTCACTTCAGAATGCGACAAGCAGTGACCATCACTCCTTGTATTGATGGCACCGGGTGCAATCAGCCAGCAACTCAGCAGTGGTCTGCTTCACTCTGAACCCAGGTACCGAGCACATGCCTGTGTGAAGACTGGAGCCTTCTAATGGCAGCTCAAGGCAGAGACCCAGCAAAGGGGGATTGGCTTGTCTTCCCTGCCCCCTGTGCCTCAGCTTTCTCATCTTTGAAATGGGGATGCTAGTACCTAATGCACAGAGCTATGATAATTAAATAAGATGGCATTGTTAAGGAATTGATAGTGTGATGGACTTTCACTGACAACTTGGATTAAGGGCATGAGTAAGGCATATCTTCAGGTATGCTTATAAGGATATCCAGAGAGGATAAATGGAAGGAAAAAGATCTGCCCTTAATGTGGGCAGCACTGTCCCAGTGGCCTGGGTCTTGGGCTGAACAAAAGGAGGAAAAGGAGAAGGCCAGTCAAGTGCTGGCGTTTCCCTTCCTGTCTCCTGGTTCACTGAGATGAGAGCATTGCAGTCCTTCAAGTTCCCACATCCCTTCCCCATCAAGATGGACGGTCCCTCAAACCGTGAGCCAAAGAAAACCTTCCCTTTCTTCAAACACTTCTTATTGTTCTGTTTCTCTTTTTTCTTTTGTCACAGCCACATGAAAATAACTAATAGAGAAAACTGGTATCAGAGAGTGGGGGTATTTGCCATGACAGCTTAATGTGGTGCTTGAGTTATTAGAACTGGCTTGTAGGAGGAATGTGAGTGAGTTAGAGCCATGGGCTAGCAAAGCCCTAGAATGCTGTAAGCATAAATTAATGGACCTTTCCAGTAGAGTGTAGAACACCAGAAAGCCATGAGAGATGCAAGCAGTAGAGGCCTGGCTCCTGGGGTTTCACGGAGGAATGGGGATTCCGTTGGGAGTTGGACTAGAGGCCATTCATTTTACATTTGGCAAATAATATGGCTATAGCTGGCCTGTATCCCAAAAAAGGAAAGAACTACGTTGTTTGACAGAGGAAATTTCAAGGTAGACTAACATTCAACTACGGCACTGTTACTGCTCATTGCCTTTAATGAGATTTACAGTGAGAATCCAAAGATGATGAGAAACGTGCAGGTGGCGAAGTAAGGAGTGTGAACGTGTGTGTGTGTGTGCATGTGTGTGTGTACGTGTGTGTGTGTGTGGTGTGGACTCAGAGGATAACCTGTAGAAGTCAGTTCTGTCCTACCATTGTAGCTTCTGGGGCTCAAACTCAGGTTTTCAGGGTTAGTGGCAAGTACCTTAAAGCACCGAGCCAACTCACCAGAAGGTGCAGACAACGCAGGCTTGAAGAGGAGAACCTCTCCTTAGTTCTATTAAAGAGAAACCTGGGACTTTGTGAGGAGAAAACAGGAAAGGTTGGGAAGGTGTCCTGAGGGCAAGCCCCATCCATAGCGATGTGTGCTAACGCAAACTCATTCAAAAACAGCGATGGAGCGAGAACACCAAGGGCATCACGCTCCATCAGAGCCACCTAGGAAAGTGTTTTCCATGTCCAGTGGGAAGACACGCGGAGGCTGCTGCAGCGGTCATCCAAGGGGCAGACTGTTTCTGGAGCTGGCACCAACCACTTAGTATCATTCACATAACAAATGATTGCCATAAATACAAAAATGCACGGATGAGGGTGGCCAAAGAAGTATACGCCAAGGTTCCAGGAAGCTGCCGAAGCCAGGCAGCATGTAGCAGGGCCAGATCTCCTGAGCGGAGCTCCTGAGTACATGAAGTTAAGTTACAGTAGAGACAAAATAATCATATTATTATATCATATAATATATCTAGAAACATGGGACAGTCACTAAGGAAACTATAGACACTGATGGGACACCTACCCATGATCTTTGGATTGACAGTCCCCAAATAATGACATGGAGACTTCTTATTAATTATGAAAGCTTAGACTTTAGCTTAGGATTGTCCTTAACTAGTTCTTACAACTTAAATTAACCTGCTTCTATTAATCTACATGTCATGTGGCTTTTTTTTTACCTCTCCTTCGTTCTGTATGTATGACTTGGTCCACATTTTGCTGGTGTCTCCATGCCATGCACTTAAATTCATCTCTTCTTCCTCTCTCTCCCCAGAAGTCCCACCTATCCTCTCCTGCTTAGCTATTGGCTATTCAGCTCTTTATTAAGCCAATCAGAAGCATCTTGGCAACGACACATCTTCACAGTGTACAAAAAGATTATTTCACAACTGGATTGGCAATAAAGGCTAACAAAGACTTGAAAAAAAGATGCAATATAAACTTATTGGATCAAAAGGATAGTATAGATTAAAAAAGGATACACTGACAAGATGGACAATGGCCACATAAGGGACCGAACTCAAGTGCCTCAATTATTGTTTGGAGCTTCCTGTTATGAGGTTCAAGAGAAGGAGCTGCCTACTAAGTGGTCTTTGGGTAGATTTTATATTTTGATTAATAAATTAGGTTATGTAATATTTTCTTCTACTTTGAATGCCCCTTCCATAATGCTTCTGTCTTAAATCATATACATTTGCAATTATGTATAGTTATGAGATAGAAAATAGGGTATTATCCCTTAAAAGATTACAAGAGGATACAAAGATTTGCCCTACTGTGTATGCACCCAAAACCACTTCAGGCAAGATCTACCCCCCTAGCCTTAATACCCAGGTATGTTGGGAATACACTAGTATAGAAACTGTATAAATCTGATTATAACCAGGGGAGGAGAAACTCACACTCTTGCTCAGAGATGGGAGTACCTATATCCTGATGTGAGGGTATGTCTCAAGAGGTTTGAGGTTGTTGGAGGCGATATTTGGAGAGGGGTGTGCACATAGCACGTTCAGATAAAGGAACCAGGCTTCACATGTGCATTATTACAAGGAAGTGGTGTATATAACTGAAAGCCAAATGAAACCCAAGCTAAACTATTGCCTATGCTTGCCTGCCACAGAGCCAACCCAAGGAAAACACCATAAGTGTTAAGAGGAGCAGAGCTGAGAGTCAGAACTACCCAAGGTTGTTGGAGCCCAGATAACACCATCAGGAGTCCCAGATGCTGGAGATGGATCTGCAGGCATAATACCTTCCCTCCTTGGTTTCAGACTTGCTTAGGTTTGGTCTTCTTTCACTGTTTTCCTAGTTCTCCCTTTTGAATGGGAATATTTACTCTTTGCTCTTGCATATTACACATAACATTTTTTTAAAAAAAAAATAAAAGAGGTACATAGCTAAGAGTTTGTCCTGAGTGTCGGGAGAGATTTTATACTTTTTACAGTATTGAAACTGCTAGAGGCTATGGGGGGTTTTGAAGCTGGGTTGAGTGTATTTTGCATTATGAGGTGGCCCCGAGCCTACAGGGACTAGGGGCTGAAGGTGGTCCTAGTCTGCTCCCCTGTTGCTATGATAAACATCATGACCAAAGAGCAGTTTAAGGAGGTGGGAGTTTATTTTGGCTTACAGCTCACAGTCCATCATCCAGGGAGCTATGGTAGGAACTCAGGGTAGAAACCCAGAGCTAGCAACTGAAGCAGAGACCATAGAGGACCTGCTTAGTGGTAGCTTCCAGTTGTTTGCTCAGCTTGTTTTCTTGTGCAATCCAGGACCACCTGCCAAGGGGTAGCACAGCCTCTCATATCCATCACTAATCAATAATATTCCTCAGAGACATGCCCACGGGGCAATCTGATGGAGGCAGTTCCTCAGTTGAAGTTCCTTCTAGTTGGAGTCCAGGAAGAAGAAGGAGGAGTAGAAGAAGAAGAAGAAGAAGAAGAAGAAGAAGAAGAAGAAGAAGAAGAAGAAGAAGAAGAAGAAGAAGAAGAAGAAGAATCAGCATAACAAGCACAAACATTAAAAGCAATGTGGATGGGAGTCAAGTTGATAAGGAACAGATTTGTGATGGCTACTCTTCATTATCAACCTGGATGAATTAAAAAAATGCCAAAGGCAATAGTGAAGAATATTTCCTGTGTGTGTCTATAAGGGAGTTCCCAGAAAGGGTTAACTCAATGAAGAAAACCTACCCATAATCTAGGCAGCACCATGCCCTGTGCTCGAACCTATACTACACAAAATCAGAATAAGGAAAAAGCCAGCCAAGTGATGGCGTTCCCTTTTCTCTACTTCCTGATCCTCCACAATGTGAGCTTGTGCCCTCGTTACCGTCAGCATACCTTCCCCACCAGGAAGGACTGTAGTTTTAAGCCTTGAGCCCAAATTAATCCTTCCTTTATTACAGTGTTTCTTGTCAAAGCAACAAGAACAGTAACATACAGGTTCACACACACGCAACCACCACCTCCACCAACTCCACCCTCCCCCACCTTAATAAAGCAGTTCAGATACGGAGCTTGTAGGAGTTAGTAGATCATGAGTGTTTGGGGGATGAATCCATGGATACATTCAAAATTTGATCAGACTATAGGAATCAATAGAACCATAGAGAATGAAGATTATTTGGAGAAGAGGGTCACTGGGGGTGTGGCTTTGAAGGATATAGTTTTTCTCCTGATTCCTGGCTTTCATGATGCATTGTACTGGCCTTTATAGCATCCTGCTTCACCTTAGGCCCAAAGCAAGCAGTCCAGCCAACCTTGGACCAAAACTGCTGTGCCCAGTGACAAGAAACTGACTAGTAGAAGTAGCCCTGAAAGCAGTGCTCTGGATGAAGCAAGTCCTTGGTGGATACTAGCCATCATTGTGGAGATATGTCTACATAACCCTTTCCATTTCTCAGCAAAATGGAAACTATTACGGTTCTATTTTACAAATAAGAAAACAGGGGCTGGAGAGATGGCTCAGTGGTTAAGAGCACTGGCTGCTCTTCCAGAGGTCCTGAGTTCAATTCCCAGCAACCACATGGTGGCTCACAACCATCTGTAATGATATCTGGCGCCCTCTTCTGGTGTGCGGGCATACATGGAGGCAGAATGTTGTATACATAATAAATAAATAAATCTTTGAAAAAGAAAAAAGAAAACAGCTTCAGAGTCATTAGCAAGTTTGCTAAGGTCTGAGTGCTAATTAGAAGCAAACTCAAGGCCCTAAGCAGGTGTACTTGGATCCAGACCACCATGGTCTTACTGACTGTGCAAAATGATGCAAATGCTTCCTAGGCACTCACTCACCTAGGACTGGGGGATTAGATGTGTTTTGTGCTCATCAAGTGCAAGACACTTCATTGGGGCTTTACACATGTTAATGTAAGTAAACAAATTATTCTGGTTTAAGTCAAAATGTGATTAGGTCTTTACCAAGTGCTGAAAAGCCAGAGGAAGACAACCACCACACTGCCCCTAGCTATCTTTGTTTTCCCTCTTGGGGTTCCTCTACTCCCCTGATACCTCTGGGGATCCGATGGCCTGACAAGCTGGTGGCTTCTGCAGGCAGTCATAACATTCTCTTTGCACTATTCTGCTCTTCTCACATATCAGTCATGTTTGGGAAATAATCTTTGTGTACACTGTGAGGATGTGTCTTTGCCAAGGTGCCTTCTGATTGGTTTAATAAAGAGCTAGACAGCCAATAGCTAGGCAGGAAGAGGTTAGGCAGGACTTCAGGAGACAGAGAGGACTCTGGGAAGAAGAAAGGAAGAGTAACCTTCCTTTCTACAGAGAGGAAACAGGAGGTGCAAGATAGAAGAGAGGTAATGCCCTGTGATGGAACACAGATTATTATATAGAACGTAGATTAATATAAATAGGTCGATTTAAGTTGTAAGAGCTAGTGGGATAAGCCTAAGCTAATGGCCAAGTTTCTATAAGTAATAAGAAGTCTCCATGTCATTATTTGGGAGCTGGCTGGCAGGACAGAGAAAGACTCATTACACAGTTATAAGAATAAGCTGTGTATGAAAGTTAGGGTTTGTTTGTTTGCTTGTTTTGTGGTTTTGGTTTGGTACAATAAAAAATTTCTTACCTTGTTGTTGACAGCAAGGCTAAAAAGGCTGGGCAGTATTTATTTGCTTTTAATTCCAGAACTTGGGAGGCAGAGGCAGGTGGCTCCCTGTGAGTTTGAGGCCAGCCTGGTCCAAAAAGCAAGTTTTGGACAGCCAGGATTTCACAGAGAAACCCTGTCTCGGAAAAACAACAACAGCAACAAAACTAACTTATGATCTTTAAGAAAAACGTAAGGTTTTTTGTTGTTGTTGTTTTGTTTTACTTTTTTGAGACAGGGTTTTCCAGTAGCTGTAGAACCTGTCCTGGAACTCACTCTGTAGACCAGGCTGGCCTCAAACTCACAGAGATCCACCTGCCTCTGCCTCCTGAGTGCTGGGATTAAAGGCATGTGCCACCACTGTCCAGCAAGAAACTAAAATTTTTGTTTGTTTGGTTTTTGTTTGGTTAAGTTTTGACACAGCAACACTATGGAGTCAAATACATAGTCAATGAGCTTGAAAAATATAATTCAGTCTACTAAACATGCAGAGAAAAGATATTCCAGAAGAAAAATGTCCCCCTTCTTCACTAAAACATAAAACATTGATTTAGAAGAACTATACTTAGCTGGGTGATGATGGCGCACGCGTTTAATCCCAACATTTGGGAGGCAGAGGCGGGCAGATCTCTGTGAGTTCAAGGCCAGCATGGTCTACAGAGAGTTCTAGAAAAAAAAAGAAAGAAAAACAGAAAAAAGAGAAAACCTATTTATAGTATAAAGATGAAAGAAATCAATTTAATTTTTTTTCAGACAAGTTAGGAAACCATTAAAAATTTTAAAAGTGAACTTTTTACATAACATAAATTTGTATATTATTCTTATGGAAATGTGTGTCATATAGTTGTATAAGTATCAAGATAAAGGTGTTTATCGGGGGCTGGGAACACGAATCAGCAGTTAAGAAGACTCAAATTATGTTCTCAATATGTGTATGGGGCAGCTCAAAGATGCCAGTAACTCCAGTTCCATGGGATCTTACACCTCAGACCTCTCTAGGTTCCTGCACAAGCGTGCCTGCACACACGCACACACACATACACATACTTTAAAGTGATAAAATGTGTCTTTAAAAAAGTTTTTTAAAGCTTGGTGGTGGTGGTGCATACCTTTAATCCCAGCACTTAGGAGACAAAGTAGGCAGATCTCAAGGCCAGTCTGGTCTACAGAGTTCCAGGACAGCCAAAGCAACACAGAGAAACCCTGTCTTGGGGTAAAAATAAGAAATACATCAGAATATATATTATATGAAATGAAGAAAAATGGATGTAAGACCCTCCACCACTTAGACACCAAAATAATAGGTTAAATTTGCATATAATGCAGGCACAGCTTTACTTGCCATTCTTTTTAAACTTGGCTTTCAATGTGCACCTGGCACAGGTATCCATGGAGGCCAAAGGAGAGCAGTTAGAGCTGGAGTTACAGTGCTGGGGATTTGAACCTGGGTCCTCTCTGTAAGAACAGTAAAGAGCTTTTAACCATTGAGCCATTTCTCCAACTTTGTCACACATTGCTTTAAGTTATCTTTAAATCTCTGACACAACCAAAACGCCATATAAACAATTAATACATTGAATTGTTCAGTGATGGGGAACCTCCTTCAGCCAATGGCCTTTGAGAAGCTGGACCAGGCTGAGGCATGGCTTTCGGGTACCAAAAGGTCGTTGTCCCTCTGCTTGCCCCTCTCTTCCCATGCTCCACACCTTGATGTTGGACCCCCATTCCTGTTCTGTGACTTTTCCCTTTTAATAAAGAAAAACCTTAAAATACTCTATTCAGAGTTAGCTTGGAATTATTTGACTTGCGTTTCCCCCCCCATTCGATGCATTTAGCATCAGTTTAGGGATTCGTGAAAAGGAAAAAAGTATGTGGACATGTTTAGTGTAGACAGATCTTAAGAAAGCACATTTTCATCCACATTAAGTGGCAATGTGGAGCATAGAGGTGTCGGGTACAGCTTAATTAATCATGACTGGAGCATGGGTTAATGGGTTCCTTCCTTCTTCATACATTTTATTTAAAGATTTATTTTAATTAATTTGTGTGTGTGTGTGTGCGTGTGTGTGTGTGTGTGTGTGTGTGTGTGTGTGTGTGTGTGTGTGTGTGTGTGTGTGTGTGTGTGTGTGTGTGTGTGTGTGTGTGTGTGTGCGTGTGTGTGTGTGTGTGTGTGTGTGTGTGTCTGGTGGTGTATGCCTCAAAAAGCCAGAAGAGAGAGTCAAGTCCCTCCTGCATAGTTGGAGGTACAGATAGTTGGGAGCGGCTATGAATTGGGTACAGGAAACCTAACTCTGTTTTGGGTACTTCCTCTGCAAGAGCAGGAAGCACTCTTAGCACTGAGCCATCTCTCGTACATTTTTACATGTTAAAAACGGCATATGATGAGCCTATGTAAATTTTATAATCTAAAGTATATTATTTTAATTTAAAATTAGAAAATTTGTTAATGTTGACAATAATTGAAACCTCGCTAAAAGTCTAAAAATTTCATCTGAACTAAAATAATAAAAGTACTAATTAAGAAAAATCTAGAAATTAAGAAGCAGGCAAGTAAGTTAGACTTAAAGCCTAAGTTTTGTAACAAAGTATTTGTGATGCACCAACAAGAAACGATTTCCTGCTTGTATGTGTTTGCAAATGATATGACGCTTGAAAATGTCTCTCTCCTTTTAGGCACTGGTGTGTAACCTTGAGGAAGGGAGCTAACTGACACCTTTAAGAATCAAAGGAAAGTTACAAAGAATAATATTCCCCCCACCAGCAAAAGGAATGAAATACACACACACACACACACACACACACACACACACACACACACACACAACTTAAGAAATAAACCTCAGTGCTCCTGGTCCCCAAAGCCTACTCTTTCCCCACTCCTGGATTGCGAGAAACATAGATAACTCAATTCTGCTCCATGAATTATCCCCCTTTACCCCCTTTCCAAGTTTTGTTCTGAAGCATGTCAGTTGCAGAGAGAAATGGAAAACAAAGAACAGTGGGCAGTCAGACACTTAGGAAATCTCACCTGGACGCAGCACTGCTTTATCTGTTTGCCCTTTCCGTTCATTCATTGCTGTTTCTATGATTTGAGATAGGGTTTTGCTATGTAACCCAAGTTACCTTCAAATATGAAATCCTCCTCCCTTAATCTCTTGAGTGCTAGGATTAAAAGTGTACATCACAGTACCCAACCCACAAGTCTCTATATTTTGTTTTAGGTTTATCTATTATAGATTTGATGAAATATTTAAATATTGAAGACATTAGTAAAATCACCTATAAATATTTTAGTATTTAAAAATAAAAAGTTTTCTTTCAACCAACAAGCCAGTGACATTCAGAAGTATCAACAATAATTCCATTATGTTCGTGGCTGAGAATCTTGTGGCACAAGAAACATTGTGAAAAAAGTCAAGTCCTAAGAGAATATGAAGAACTGCAAACAATGCTCTCAAAAACTCTTATCTTATCTCTCCATGGGATACTGGGGTGCTGGTTACCTTCCCCAGCACACTAAAGATCAGACAGAACACTGATGCAAAGACAAGAAGTTTTCCTTGGTGGGAGACCTTGGTAGGCAGCATGCTCTGAACTGGGGAGGGTGGCAGACACATGCCACATGCCACATGCCACTAGACGTTAAGGCCCACACAGATGCTCCTTTTTTTCAGTCTCTACAGCAGAGGAAGCCAATGACCTACTTCATGGCATCCTAGACCACAACCATTTATGGCAGTAGCTGTCCTTCCTTGCACCAAGTCTCCAAAACCTCAAGATGACCAAAAGGGTTGGCTGAACTCAACCATATATCTGGCTGGGCCAGGATTGGTCCTCCCTATTCTGGCTGAACTTGTGTTCCAGGAAATTATAATTTTTAAAGGTGGAAAAGCACACACCCTATTTCTGCCTTACCACAGTCTCCATATCAACTCCCAACACAAAGTCGTTGATGATGCTCTCAGCCCTCTGAGCATAACTCTGTCTGTAGACATTCTTTTCTTTTGAAATATACACTTTTTAAATATTTGTTTTGTCTTAGTAACTTTTCTATTGCTGTGATATGACACCCTGACCAAGGTAGCAGAAATAGTTTATTGGCGCTTACAGTTTCAGAGGGTTTGAGTCCATGACCATCATAGTGGGGATAATGGCAGCAGGCAAGCATGGTGCTGAAGCAGTAGCTGAGAGCTCACACCCAATTCACAAGCAGAAAACAGAGAGCACACCAGACATGGCACTGAGTCTCCTGAAGCCTCCAGCTTGTCTCCAGTGACAAACTTCCTCCAACAAGGCCATATCACCTAATCCTTCCCAAAGAGTTCCAACAAACTGGGAACCAGGTATTCCAACATAAGAGCTTGTGGGGGCTGTTCTCATTCAAACCAACACAATTTTTATTATTTTAAATGATGTGTACTCATGGAGGTGAGATTGTATGTACATGTAAGTGCAGATGTCTGTGGAAACCAGGGATACCAGATCTTTCCTGGAGCTGGAGTTACAGGCAGATACCAGACATGGCTGCTGAGACCCAAGATCAGATCCTCTGCAGTGAGCATCCTCGACCACTGAGGTATCTCTTCAGCTCTAGGCATTATTGTCTTGACATTATTATTTCATCATTTGTCTCTCTCACTAGACTGAGCCCCTTCATAGAATGAGCCTCGTCCTTTTCTACTTTGCATCCCCCTGTGATTGGACAGATGTTGGTTCCTGGAAATATCTGTCCAAGGTTTATTGCTCAGCACATATTAAGTAACCTTATTAGGGGTAGGAGTGGTCTTCAGAGACAAAATTAGATGAAGCCTTTCCAGCAAAAATTGTCTTGGATGACCAGGAGGCATTGAATCCAGTGACAAGTATCTGTCAAGACATGAGATAGAGAAAAGAAGATATGAAAGGAGAAGCCCGAGAAGATACTGGCTGAGCCTAGAGTGGCAATCATCATGATAACCAAAGATTACCTAGAGCCACCAGAAGCAGATTCCTAGCCTTCAGGGCAGTTAAGAAGTAGATGATAGATAGATGATAGATAGATAGATAGATAGATAGATAGATAGATAGATAGATAGATAGATAGATAGATAGATAGGAAAGGGAGGGAGGGAGGGAAGAAGGGAAGGAGGGAGGGAAGAAGGACTTTGCAGCAACCATAGAAAACTAGGATAGTCTACTTATACCATGAAGTCAAAGTGTATTTGTCAAACTGCAGACCTGGAAGAGCTAAGCAGGTGACTGGGCACCTTTTCCATGCCCCACAGAAAGGGAGGCATCCCCCAAGGCCACTGGACTCTGGCTAAAAACACATAAGCAGCACAGTTCTGGGTGTCACCTGAACAATCTGTCCCTTTTGATGAGGTGCCTTTACCTTCCTCTATACTCATTGTCCTTCCCTCCCTGGTTTTACTGTAAGTGGATGAATTGACTTTTGATGTATTGCCAGAACACAACAAATTATGAGCCTCTTGCTTTAAGGTTGGGTAGGGGAGGACTTCTACTTCCCTATTCAGTTATTTCAGGCCAGGGTGGGAGCAGGTTTTGTGCCAGCAGCATCCTGATTATGATTCAGGATGTGCAGCCAAAGGCAAACAGTTCCTCTGTAAATTCAATCACATAGGAAGGAGCAAAGGCCCAAACAAGAAAGGCCGGGTTCTCTTTGTGTGCACAGCCAAGGGGTCCTGGGAAGCTGGTGAGGGATGGTGCTTAAGCAAAAACAAGACTAAACTCAAGCAGTGGTCTTCTAGAAACTTCTGCATATACTCCATATAGGAGTGGAGACACTCTAGCCTTACAGAGAGATGTTCTGGACAATTTCAAATTGATTGGCATTTTTTTGTAGCCAGAATTAAAATGTCAATTATTTTATTATTTTTAATTACGTATTTGTGCATGAGTCTGTGTACAGGTTTGTACATGTGAGTCCAGTGCCTACAAAGGCCAGAAGAGGGCATTGACTCCACTGGAGCTGGAGTATAGGCGTTTATGAGCTACCTGTATGGGAACTGGAAACCAAACTTGGGTCCTCTGCAAGAACAGTATGAGCTCTTACCTGCCCAGTCATCTTTCTGATCCTGAATGTTCTTTTGTTCGTTCGTTAGTTAGTTGATTTTAATTCTATGCAAAACATTCAGTTTTAAAAAAATTACTTCTCACCCCATCAGCGGTGGTGCATGTCTTTAATCCCTGCATTCAGGAGGCAGAGGCAGACAGATCTCTATGAGTTTGAGGTCTACAAAGCCTGGTCTACAAAGCAAGTTCCAGGACAGCCTGGCTACACAGTAAAACCCTATCTGGAGCAAACAAACAAAACAAACAAACAAATAAAAACAACAAAATCACTTTTCCTTGGGAAAATTACTATATACAACTTCTATGCTATTGTATCTACAAAGAGCCCAGATGATAACACCTAGAAACATGCTCTTTTATTAGTATATAATGCAACTCAAAGTGGGGAGTTTTTGCTCAGTAAGTCATGATTCAACAACAGATTAAGATGATGTGAGACTCCCCTGTGTATGCTGTGAATATGTTTCATTACCATTGGTTAATAAGGAAGCTGCTTTGGCTTGTGGCAGGGCAGAATATAGTAAGGCAGGAAATCCAAGCAGAGACAGGGAAAGAAAGAAGGTAGAATCAGAGAGACGTCATGTAGCTACAAAAGTAGGAAAATGCCAGAACCTTACCGGTAAGCCACAGCCTCGTGGTGATACACAGATTAATAGAAATGGGTTAATTTAAGATGTAAGAGGCAGCTAGGAATATGCCTGAGCCGTTGGCCAGTGTTGTAATTAATATAGTTTCATGTGGTTTTTGGGTCTAGGTGACCAGAAAATGAAAGTGCAGCCTCCATTTACATTCAGAAATCAATTTAGTAAAAGACACCAACATTTTTGCTTATTCAGAAGAGAAGGAAGAGAATATATATGAGTGAGCACAGCTCACATATTTTGTAGCAGTCTTACATACATGCCTCTGGCTTATGATAGAAAAGGTACCCTCCACTGTGCTAGGATCCCAAATATGTAACAGTGACTCTCTTAGAAAACTTGCTCTCTAGCCCAGAAAGAAGAGCCCTGACTCATTACCAGTATCCAAGTTCTTTCATTTGGTTTTTTGTGTTGTTTTGCTTGTTTGTTTTTATTTGAGACAGGGTTTCTCTAAGTAGCCCTGGCTGTCCTGGAACTCACTCTGTAGACCAGGCTGGCCTTGAACTAAGAGATCCACTGCCTCTGCCTCCTGAGTGCTGAGATTAAAGGCGTGACTGCCTGGCTTAGTATCCCAATTCTTACAATCACTATTCCTTGTCACATGGGTAAATTCGCCAGGATCAATTCACCATGCATCTTGTGAGAGGGCCTGACACGTGAGTGCAAGGAGTCATGTGATCCTTCCGGTCACTCGCCATACCTACAGCTTAGCCCCTTCAGTCCATGGTTCATTGCACAGCATGAACACAATCCCATTGTCCAAGTTTGCTGCTAGTTGCTTTGAAGAAAAAAAAAAAGCCCAATAAGAGTAACTTGGGAAAGAAAGGGTTTATTTAGCTCACAATTCCAGGGTTTAGTGACTCATTGTGGGGAAAGTCAGGCATCTGGAACTTGAAAAGCAGCTAACCACATCTACAATCAAGAGCACAGAAAGAATGGCTCCATGCATGTTCACTTTCTCAATTCTTAAACAGCCCTGGACCCAAATCCAGTGAATGGTGCCACCCACCCACCATGGGCAGTGTGATGGTTTGAAAGAAAATGGCCCCCCAAAGGAGTGGCACTTTTAGGAGGTGTGACCTTGTTGGAGTAGGTGTGGTCTCTTCGGAGGAAAAGTGTCACTGTGGAGGCAGGCTCATATATGCTCAAGATACCACCCAGTGTCTCAGATCTGATGTGGGATTTCTCTCTGTGTACTGTGATTACCATTAATGAATAAAGAAACTGCTTTGGACCTATAGCAGGGCAGAACTTAGCTAGTTGGGGAAAACTAAACTGAATGCTGGGGGAAAGAAGATCAGAGTCAGAGAGAAGCCATGTAGCCCTGCTGGAGACAGATGCCAGAACTTTAGCCAGTAAGCCACAGCCACATGCCATACACAGATTAATAGAAATGGGTTAAATTAATATGTAAGAGTTAGCCAATAAGAAGCTAGAGCTAATGGGCCAAGCAGTGATTTAATTAATACAATTTCTGTGTGATTATTTTGGGTCTAAGCTAGCCCGGTGGCCGGGAACCAACAAACGGCCTCCTCCTACACAGATCAGTTCCTGTTGCCTATGAATCAAAATGTAAGCACTCTCAGCTCCTTCTCTAGCACCATGTCTGCCTGCATGCTGCCGTGTTTCCCATCACGATGATAATGGACTAAATCTCTGAACTGTAAGCGAGCCACCATAGTTAAATGTCTTCCTTTATAAAAGTTGTTGTGGTCATGGTGCCTTTTCATAACAAAAGAAACCCTAAGATAGGAAGGTCATCACATATCACTTAATATAATAAAGACAGCCCCTGATAGACATGCCCACAGGCCAACCTAATCTACATACTTCCTCATTGAGACTCTCTTCCCCAGTTGTGGTTTGAATAAGAATGTCCCCAGAAGCACAGGATTTGAACGCTTGGTCCCCCAATTGTTGGTTCTGTTTGGGGAGGTGGTGTAACCTCATTGGAGGAAGTTGGTCAGTGGGGTTGGACTTGTACCCTTGCTCTACTTCCGGTTTGCTCTCTCTCGGCTTTGTGTTTGTAGTTGAAGCAGTGATCTCTGTTTTCTGCTCTAGCTACCTGCTGCTATGCTTCCTCTCCCTCCTGCCCCAACCCTATTATGGACTCTCCCTGTGGAACTGTAAGCCCAAATAAACCCTTCCTTTTATAACTTCCTTTGGTAATGGTAATGTATCATAGCAACAGAAAAATAACTAATACACCAGGTGATTCTAGATGGTATCAAACTGTCAAAAGTAAGTGTCATACCCTCCCTCCCCATCCCACTCTTCCTTACCTATCCCTCTAGAAACTAATACATGTGCACATATATTAGTTTATATATCTAAAATATAATCTATAATGTATATATAGTATATATAATAGATAGA
The DNA here is from genome assembly GCA_004026605.1 of Ondatra zibethicus. Lineage (NCBI taxonomy): Eukaryota > Metazoa > Chordata > Mammalia > Rodentia > Cricetidae > Ondatra > Ondatra zibethicus. Next base: position 31,239 of record PVIU01020241.1, read on the forward strand.
TAGAGAGTTAGATAGATAGACTTTTTTTTCAAAGACAAGACCTCACTATATAGTTCTGGCTTACCTAGAACTCTCTATGTAGATCAGGCTGGCTTTGAACTCATAAATCCAGCTGCCTCTGCAGATGTTAGGTGACAGGGTTAAAGGTGTGTACCACCATATCAGGCCTAGACTTTTGCAGTTTGTGATAAAGACAGCATACAGAGTTCCTAAATTTAGTCTTTGAGGAGGGAAGTGAACCACCTCAACTCCTTCTACCACTAATCTTCTTTAGTTTTCCATGCCAACAGTCCAGTGTCCCCTGGTGTCGTTTTACTCAGAGGATGGCCACCCTGGCCCTCATTCAAGATCTTTCTCTCATTTCCCAGTTTGTTGACTCTCATTGCCTCATGATTCAAGGTTCTAGCTTACATTCCACTTGCACCCTCTCCGCTGTATGGTTTGTTGGGCAGGATTTCTGATCATCCATGAGTAGCTACAGAACTGCAGCTTCTAAACACAGGGCAACAGCTGGGGTAGCCCAGTAGTATCCACTGGAACATGTATGTGGGCACCAGTAGTATCCACTGGAATATGCACGTGGGCACCAGTGGAACCGGGCCTGAGTGTCGGTCCCAATGCCTTGCTATCTATTGATGTCGAGCAAACTGCTTAACAGCCGAGCAAAGCAAGCTTTGTAAAATCAGAATAAAGGCAACACCGACCTGCGGAGAGTTGTTGGAGTTGTTGTCTTTAAAGTCTGGTAGGTGCTGCTGTGATGCTCTGTGGGTATCTCAGGAATGGACTTCAAACCCCAATTTTGTTCTTTGAAGGCCCTCTGAAATCTGTGTGCCCCAAAGAAGATGGGCAAAACAGAGGCTTCTGGGAAAATGTAGCAAATCTAATGAACCGAGTGATTCTTGACATCTTAGCATGTCACAAAAGTAGAGAGGGAGGAAAGCAGGAGGAAATTCTAGCCCTGGACTGGCAGGGGCTGGCCTGCACTGTGCTATAGAGACTCTCTGCTGCATGGACACAGACCATGAGAACACAGTCCCATGCTTCCTGCCAGCAGCACGGTCTGGTTCACTAGAGCTGTAAGTCCATTTCAGTCCAAAGGGCAGATTTACCGGGAAGCAAGTGTGCAATCAAGCATGCCGCCCTTGTGTATTCTCCGCTACCGGTTATGGTTTGAATCTGAAACATCCTCCATAGGCTTATGCTTTGAATGCTTGGTCCCCAACTTGTAAACCTTTTTTTTTTTTTTTTTTTTAAGGGCTGTGGGCCATTAGGAGTTGGAACCTGGCCAAAGGAGTAAGCCTTTGAAAGTTATACCTACCTTTGTTTCTGGCCTGTGTTCTCTGCGTCGTGCGCCACCACGGTATTACTTACTTAATGCTGCTGTGATAAAACACCGGGACCAAAGTTTATGTTGGCTTATGGTTCCAGAGGGATAAAAGTTCATGGCCAAGTGGAGGGGGTGATGGCCACAAGCAGCAGGCCAGGCAGCAGGAACAAAAAGCTGAGAGCAAGCAGAGAGAAGTGGGGGGGGGGGGGAGAGCGCAAACTGGAGATAGCTGGGGTCCTGGACCGCTCAATGCCTGCCTCTAGTGATGTACTTCCTCCAAAACAAGCCCACAGCTCCTGAACCTCCTCAAGCTGTGCCACGCCCTGGGGACTAAGTATTTAAATACACAGGCCTGGGGGGGGGAGCATTCTCATTCAGAATGCCTCGACCAGCACGTGAATACCACTTAGTTCACCTTCCTGCCACATCAACTTCCCCAGGCCCTCTCCATTAAGGCACACTGAACTCCCTTTGGAACCCTGAGCCCCAATGACTCTCTCCTGCTCTCAGTTATTTCTGCTAGGTAGTTTGGTCACAGCAGCAGCACAAAACAACCAGAACACCACCCAAAGAAAGGACGCTCAATACCCAACATCACCACAGGTGTGTTTGAAAAGACTCCGTGTTATATGTGGGACTGCCCTTCTGAGGGGGCAACAGAATCACGCCACTGACCGTGTGGTGTATATATAAACAAACAAGTTTGTCTTAAAATGATTTTCAAGCCCTTCACTGGCTTGCTGGTTTATCTGTAACATTTCAGTAAGAAAAATATTAGCACTGTCATTTTCTTTTTTTTTAAATTCAGTTATTTCTTTTTTTTATTTTTATTTTTATTTTTTTTTCTCTGCTCCCCTCCTTGCCACACCCCTCCCTCCCTCAACCCTCCCCCAAAGTCTCCATGCTCCCAATTTATTCAGGAGATCTTGTCTTTTTATACTTTCTATTTCCCACGTAGATTATATCTATGAAAGTCTCTCTTAGTGTCCGTATTGTTGTCTCAATTCTCTGGGATTGTGGTTTGTAAGATGGTTTTCTTTGCCTTATGTTTAAAAACCACCTATGAGTGAGTACATGTGATAATTGTCTTTCTGTGTCTGGGTTACTACACTCAAAATAATGCTTTCTAGTTCCATCCATTTTCCTGCAAAATTTAGGCTGTCGTTATTTTTTTCTGCTATGTAGTACTCCATTGTATAAATGTACCACATTTTTTTTATCCATTCTTTGATCGAGGGGCATTTAGGTTTGTTTTTTTTTGTTTGTTTGTTTGTTTGTTTTGTTGATTTAGGTTGTTTCCAGTTTCTGGCTATGACAAATAAAGCTGCTATGAACATAGTTGAGCACATGTCCTTGTGGCACGATTGAGCATCTTTTGGATATATACCCAAAAGTGCTATTACTGGGTCTTGAGGAAGGTTGTTTCCTAATTTTCTGAGAAACCGCCACACTGACATCCATAGGGATTGTACCAGCTTGCATTCCCACCAGCAATGCAGAAGTATTCCCTTTTCTCCACAGCCTCTCCAGCATAAGTTGTCATCAGTGTTATTGATCTTCGCTATTCTTACAGGTGTAAGATGGAATCTCAGAGTTGTTTTGATTTGCATTTCTCTGATGACTAAGGATGTTGAACATTTCCTTAAGTGTCTTTCAGCCATTTTAGATTCCTCTGTTGAAAGTTCTCTGTTTAGGTCTGTGCTCCATTTTTTTATTGGATTATGTGTTCTTTTGTTGTCCAATTTCTTGAGTTCCTTGTATATTTTAGAGATCAGACCTCTGTCTGATGTGGGATTAGTGAAGATCTTTTCCCATTCTGTAGGCTGGTGTTCTATCTTGTTGACCGTGTCCTTTGCTTTACAGAAGCTTTTCAGTTTCA
>PVIU01020242.1:0-34430 GCA_004026605.1 Ondatra zibethicus
ATTTGCATTTCTCTGATGACTAAGGATGTTGAACATTTCCTTAAGTGTCTTTCAGCCATTTTAGATTCCTCTGTTGAGAGTTCTCTGTTTAGGTCTGTACTCCATTTTTTTTATTGGATTATTTGTTCTTTTGATGACCAATTTCTTGAGTTCTTTGTATATTTTGGAGATCAGACCTCTGTCTGATGTGGGTTAGTGAAATTCTTTTCCCATTCTGTAGGCTGTCATTTTGTCTTGTTGACTGTGTCCTTTGCTTTACAGAGGCTTTTCAGAAATGGAGATATCTTTAAAAAAAATTAGACCAATAGATAAAGAAAGACTCCCTTGATATATGTGTACATATCCAAGGAGTGGCAATTGTACATGGTATTGTGTGCTGTGAAAAAAATTCCAAAAGCATAATACGTTTGATAATGTGTTCCCACCATACAGTAAAATCAATTTGTCATTTCTATATTTGGTGCCTCACTGAACAGCAACTGAAATGTTCAGTGTGTTTCCTATTAGGATATACACTATCGTAAAATTGCTCGTGGCTTAAATCCCATTGTTCACTATTAAGGATGAAGTAAGATTCATCAAGTTTAAGTCATGTAAGCCATAGCTATGGAAGTCAAAAAGAGAGTCTTTAGCCAGAGCTTGTAGTTTGAACCACCATCTAAACTTTCTCTTATTGAAAGATGTCGTTTAAGTTTGCACCACGGTCCAACCATCCTGATAACTGTTGGGCTCTTTGTTAACAAAGGCTATTCCCAATTAATCTTCATATCATAAGTACTCAGCATTTCTTCAATATTCATACTATCAGGCATTAACTATGCATGATTCTCTCATATTCCATCTTGTTTAGCCATCAATAGTGAAATTTATTGATCTTCATTTATATTGTAGCATAACAGAGATACAAACATCTCCTGCCCATTTCCAAAGATTTGGTAGCAGAGATAATGTGTCTCTCTCCAGAGAAAAGGACATACAGAAGGCAAGGAGCATCTTTGTAAGACTAAGGTTTTTTTTCCCCCCCTAACATGAGGATTCCTCTGTTGCTAAACATTTTCATTGTGCTTACATGCAGCATTTGGTCTTTGCATGTTTTTATGCAGAAACTGAAGTTCAGTTAGCCAGCAGTAAGATGACGGTGTGACACCTCACATGTTTGTCAGAAGTAACTAACTTTTGTACCCAAACCAGAATTTGTGCAAGTTTACCCTGTTAGGAAATATGACATTGTAGCAAGCTAACTTATCTTTAAATGGAAATAAAACATCAAGGCATTCATAATTCCTTATTTTTAACTCATCCAAAGAACAAAATGGAGGATTACAGATTGAAACAGAAACTGTTATCTATAGGTAAATCAAACACAATTTGATTTTAAAGGGCACTTTAACAAAGGAATGACTGTATAAACTAATAACACATTTCTTTGCCTGTAATAAACTCAGACTATGATGAATAATATGTGGAGCTAGGACACCTTCCAAGGAGTTTTAGCCCATATACAAATCAGACTATTTCTGAATGTTTATTTAAATGTTGCTAATATATATTAATATTTAGAGGCTAGTTTCATACAATGTTATCAGAAAACACATACACTATCAGAACTTTATATCAGTCTGTTAAGTCATTGAACAATTAAAATTTTAAAAAGGAAAATAAGACCTCATACACTTAAAATTCAAAATTATAACATGTATACTTATTCTTCACCTTACCTCTGTAACTAACACAAGCCCCCTATAAGGTGCTCTGAAAAAATTTTTATGTTCCTTGTTTCTTCAAGGAAAGTCTCAATGTTTGAGTAACTAATTCAAATAAGAAGGTTTAGAGTGAGAATTGTAATGAATTCAATCATATCATTCATGAACAAATACAATGTGCTTCTGTAATTTTCTGATAGTTATATTTTAACTTTCTCTCTTTGCTTGATACCTGAAGTATTCAATATACTGACATATACATATTTCCTCAGGAGAGAAAAAAAAACACATTACTTCATTAATTGTAACAGCTGCGGGGTTCTCAGAGACACCCCCTTGAGTCTGAGGAAGTCGTTTTCCATTCCATGCTTGCAAAATTTACAATAAATTTAATCATTTGATTCATCAAATGTTTCTCTGAGTCTTTTAGGAAGATCATTGTGGCATGGGCGATATTCTAGGTATGTGGGATAACAGAGTAGTTGATGTGTACTAGTATGCACAAAAAATAATGACTCAGTTGTGCCATTTAAGTAATCTTTTATAACATATTTCTCCAAACTCCCTTAAATCAGCCATCATATTATAGGTTCAATGTCCGTGAAACACCTATGTCTGGGTGATTAAAGCTGAACTTGGCTGGGTGGCTTTCTCTAGTCCCTTGGCAAAGGGAAGCTTCCCACTCTCAGCATCTCTGAGAGTCGGAGGAGGGTGTAGCTGTGTCTTAACTCTCATGTTACTCATGCTGCTAGCCAGGCAGTTGGCGTGTCTGATACCACTGAAGGATAAAGACATGAACTTGAACCTCATCTTTGCTGCCCCATTCCCCTTGTTAAAGCAAATGACTTTGTTGAATTTTTACTAGGTGCCACAGAGATAGAGTCTGTCTTATTGAAGTAATTCCAAGTACATGACTTGGCTACTAGAGAGGGTGAACGATTGCAAGAAGTAATGCAATCCCCATCTAAAACATTTATGTAGAGTGCTAATAATTGTCAAACCTGTAGAAGTCAGCTGTATTATTCTGTTAATTTATAAATATTTAAACATTTCAATAATGACTTTAAAAGCCACAGTATCTGAAATGTTATTGTCTATAATAACCTCAGAATTGCTGGAAATTTACAAAGGAAACGTGTGAAATGGAAATGGCAAATGTTATGAACTGAACATTTGCAATATCATTTCTAAGCAACCAACAAATGTTAATGCCATGAGTTGCCTAAGGAATAGATTATAAAAACTTACGCAAAATATATTTAAATGATTTCTAGCAGTAGGAGTAAGTTCCAAGAAAATATATTCCCCTGTATCATAGGCAGTTATATATATAGTATTAAAGCTTTTCCTAAGAATTTAATTTAAATTTAGAGTTAGTCCATATATTTATAATAATCTATCCCACATAAACATAACAACAATAAATATTTACTAAAGCACCAGGGTCAAAGAAGAAAGGTTGTCTTTTTTAAGTGATGAATGACTGATTCACTAAAGAAAGCATCTGTGACTTATTAGTTGATTAGGAAAAAAATACAGCAGATATGGAAATGTGTAGATAATATAAACTTTTATTTTAATGAGTAATATCAACTTTACACATATTTATATAAAATGTATTTGCATATATTATGATAATATATTGCAGGATATTTACTCAGCTACTCCTTGTTGTATGTAGAAATGTGAGGAGAGCGGAACAAATGAATAAAATGAGTCTTAATTAAAAAACACCTCTAATAAAAAATGTCAATGCATAATGTCAAGCAATATGAAGCATGAAAATTTCTTCATATCGAGATAAAAATGCATAGGAAACCTTTAGTGTGGCCTTAGAAATCTGAGCTTCACTTCATAACTAAGGAGATTGAGTACTGAGTTCTACTAATGCCGCAGAGATATAGTCTGTCTTTTAGAAGAAATTCCAGAGGGAAGTGGAACTAGACAAAACTCTATGGGAGTAAGAACAATTGAACATGCCTTACCTAAGAGAAAAGTATTTCCAAGGAAGAGGCATTTGAATGAGTCATACCTAATAACAGTTTCTGGGATTATGCCTTTCTTTAAGCACACTCCGAAAGGTTGGGACAGAGGGGTTATATTATATTGATCTGACTCTCAAGCAAGAGTTGGAGGCATTTGGGGGGAGATTCATGGGCATGGAGCCTCACTCTTCCTTAGGGAACCTTGAAAACAAAACTCATCATGGTAACTGTTGAAACCACACTGTAGTTGAATAAAGCGCTCCACTTACTGCATGTCACGTTAAAACCGATTTATACGAACTCTTCTCGAAAGGCATGTTAGGTAAAAGAGTCTATGGAGGGTTTATTGCTACAGGTCAAGCCTTGAGCCTATTCACTGAAGGTAAACGAATTACATGGCCAATCAGCTCTGTGGTGGGGCGAGTAGTGAATAGGGTAACCACAGATCTATCTACTGCAAGAAAACCCAAGTTTAGACTTTTAAGGGAGGGGAGCAGAGAAAAATGTAGAGCTCAATAAAAATCAATAAAAAAAAACTCAGTCAAAATGTAAAAAAAAAATAAAATAATGGCCTCCAATACTAGCTAATAGACAGTTCCTACTAAATGAAGTATTTCATATGTTCAATCATTCATCCATTCAAAAGAATAAAATGTAGACTGGGAAATAAAAGACCATATTGTTTTTTGTTTATTTGAAGCCTGGTCACACGCAGCTCACACCGGCCCAGAACTTTCTATGGCTCTAAAGGTAACTTTGAACTCTTCATCCTCCTGTCTCTACCTTGTAAATCTACATTCTTCTTTTACTGCTTTTCCATGAACTGGGAGAAGAAATGAAACCTTACACTGGATGTAATAGTACATCAGTTAGTCAGGAGCGAGAGAGATGGGTCAGTGATTAGCAGCATGCACAGCTTTTGCACAGGACTTGAGTTTGTTACCTAATACCCATATGAGATGAGTCACGAGAACCTGTAATTGTAGCTCTTGATACAATGCATGTGGCCTTCACAGGAACCTGTATTCACGTACAGCTTCCCCCACATACATATAGATTGAAAATAATAATTAATATTTAAAATCATACTTATTGGGTTCATCTCAATGCTTTCGTTGTTTAAATGTGACTGTTAAGCCTGAGATATGATTCCATGGCTAACAACATGGAGAGAGTGAAAAGCTACATCATCTCTTCTTCATTGTCTTCCTTCACCAGTGAAAGCTGAAAGTCTACCTCACAGATTTCTTCAGTCCATGGTGAAGCCAAGTCACTTGGACCTCTCAATGGACCAGACACATACCCACGAGGACCTTTAAAAGATCTTTCACTCAAATGTGAATGTTATCACAAAGGAAAGAGATGTCAAACATAAAAAAGCCTGGCAAATTCTATTCAAAGGAAATATATGTAAGATCAATAAACTCTCTTGCGATTTATCTCTAATGTACACAACCTAGACACCAGCAAAACCATACTCCCGCCCCAGATGCACATTTGCACGTCATGGGGTATTCAGCAGCAAAGACTACTTGGGCATGGGTTTAAAACAATCGAAAGTATTAGCCAGCCTGCAACCATACTGGATGTTTGGGATCCCAGTGTAGCAAGTTTGGGATCCCAGTATAGCAATAAACCTTTCTTAGGGTGAGTGAGCTTAAGCACAAAAATCATGTTTTGGGTGAACATACTTCTGTTAACAAGAAGAGTTAGCCAGAAGCAGAACTACAGAAACTAAAAAACAAAGGGGACGGGGGACGTAGTACATTCTGAGACTGTCACAGAACTACATGGAATATGATGGATTAGACCTTTGCTTCAGTTTTGTTGGGTGGTGCTGTCTATGTGATGAGTTTTACAGTCTGAATGGTCCTTCCGTCATAGAGTCAGCTGTGCTAAGTTCTTGGGGCCTACTAAATCTGGGATTCTGTTACAGTGCAAACATGGACACAGAGAATGATGGGAACAGAATGTCCTCATAACCTTTCATTATTAAAGTTCTGGTACTCTGTCAACACAGACACAGCCTGTGTGCCTCATTAAAGTGGGAGTCTCAATCAAAAATATATAAAACCTTAAGTATTCAAATATGCAGCACAATCAACTAAACACACAAGCTGATTGTTAAAATATGCAGACTATTGAGTAAATCTCATTAAATGAAGTCTTGCAGACTAAAATATATTCAAAGCTTAGAAAAAAGTGATGTCATTTGTCAAGTATATTCAAATTTTTTTAAAAAAAAATTCAAGAATATGGTTGTCGAAAGAGATACAAATAATAGTAATTCTCATGGTAAAAAGCATGTGCTGAATCTATGAGCATGAGACAATGTTTGGAGGGGCACAAAGAAATGAGGAGGGTCTCTCCATCACAGATCATCTTTTAAAGTTATGAAAATATGAGATGTTAACTTGAAAAATTTTTTTCTTAATGCTTTAAAAGAAGAACATCTTAGTCTCATGGGGAAGATTCATCAAGTGCCTAAGAGATCAAAAGCAAGCCAGAGAAAAACAAGCATTTATGTAAAATGGCAGAAATTACCTTATCTTCTAAGAGAAAGTTGTGAGGCAAAGCCATTAATTTAGCACATCTCTGCTCAAGTTTGTTGTCTTGCTTTGTGCACTAGTTTTTGAAACCTTTCTCCCACAATGTCATTTTGAAGCATCATGTCTGATGCTGATCTCATATGGTTCAATTGTGCAACAAAAGTTATTTTGTGTATCTTAATATAGGAAAGGCCATTTCAAATATTTATATACTGTCTCTCTTGATGAAATCTGCATGCAATAGAAAGGGATATGGCTGATTTCACATATGCAGGCTCTGTGTAGATTTTATAAATGTGCAGATGGTTAGTTGATAATATCAAGTCATCTTTTGCACAGATGGTTACATAAAAATGAATAGTGGAAATTACGCAGGAAGATTCATTCAGATCATAGCAGCGTAACAGTGTAGGGATTACAGTTTATATTTGTGAGCTAAAATAGCACATGAAGAAATAGGAGTATCAGAAACACTTTAATCAATTCCGTAATCAGTACCCAGTGGGTCTATCCTATATTAAACTCATGGCCATCCTAGAAATATTCAGAAGGCTACAATTCAGTTTCTTCTTTATTCAGGATCTTCTGTACTGGTTTTGAGCACAATTTTGGGTAATCATATTCTCTAATAACAATACTTTGATTTCAAAACACCTTGGGGAAACTTGCTTTATTTTTTTTTAAATTTCTCTCATCTCCCTTCAATGAACAAGTTCGCAACCTTTAATGGCCATAAAAGGCCAGAGGTTCATGAAATAAAATGATAAGTGAATGATAAATAGGTTTTAACAGAGAGTCATTTCCACCTTCGCAAAGTTATGTCTGTTATGTTCCCCAAACTTTGTTAGACAATGAGCTATTATACTGATTTTTACATATTAAAATGATACTTCAGAAATTAGGCTTTAGATGAACAACAAACAAAACATTTAGTAAAACAACTTTACGACTTCCATACATCATACTACATAATTTCCCTCCCATTAAGAGTAAAGAGAAATATTTTTTGTCTAGTTGTAATCTAGAGAGAATTATCTCAATTTTCTCTACTCAACTATTTCTTATCCATGCTTGCTCCTTATTCCTAGGTTATGTAACTTTCACAGAAATAGAGAACATGTATTCTATAGAGGAAGAAAATTTCTCAAATTTGGAAAGATGATTCAACTATAGTTATAAAATATTGCTTAAGTATAGATCACTTAGACATAATATCTTAAGTATGTGAGCTTAATTTACAGAATTATAAATATGTTATTATGATTACCGATTCATTAAAAAGGGGAAGACAGGTTTTATCCTCAAGGTAAATGTAAGTGAATCATTCTGCTTTTGGCAATTACCAATTTTATGTAAACAGTTTTTTTGCTAGAGCCTATTTTGTATTAAGTACATTCATCAATAGACTTAATGAAGAGTCAATAAATAGATATAAATGAACCTATTAGTTCAAATCCTAATGATGTGTAGAAAAATAAGATCAACCATAACTGTTTCAAAAGATGGAAAGCACATTCTTTAAGAGTATTTTATTAAACCTTCATTCAATATTTTATTTCATGAAACTTCTCAGTTTGCTATGGCTTTGAAATATAATGGTCCTAAAGGTTTCAACACAATGATTTTTTAAGTACAATTTAAAATACAGTTCAATATATAACAAATAGAAAGAAAGAAAGAATATGATTAAAAGTTATATGAAAATTTTAAATAATAATATAAAACAAAAAATATTATTGGCAATGCAACCTAAGCATAGTATGTTTAGGTGGAGAACTTTCCCAGCTATTCATGAGACAAATGCAATACACTCCTACACAAATAAATAAATGCTTTTGAAAATATGTGCATATGCTATCTTATAGAGGAAGACAGGAACATATATAAAGTTTCAATTTCTAAGCACTTACATAGAATCAATACAACACTCAAATTATAATAGAATTATCTGAAATTTGACTAAATGATTTACAAGATTAAGTGTAAGAACAAAAAGCAGAACCTTATTATGAGCATGTTCAGAACAGTGTAGGACTGTGGGAGAGTCAGAATTTCAAATATATTTGGAATCTATATTAATAAGAAATGTATCATACTGAATAAAATAGACACATTAATCTGCAGATGATCTAAAGTTTAATATCTATGTTGCCAATAAAAAACAATGAGAATCAGTATGATAGTTCAGTACCTAAAAAAACTTAGGCAGTCAAACAAATGTTTGTAAAGGACCAAAAGATGAGCCTGGTAGAACTGGACTCTTTTCCAGTTGGTTATCCAATATTAATTATTCCTGCAAATGTATATAGGAAGTAACACTATATTGATTGAGCAGGATGTATTTACATATTTAGGAAAATATCTGTGCAACAAATATGATACCAATTAATGAAAAACTTACAGGCCGTGAATTTGAAAGAGAGCAAGGAGGGATGTGTGGGAGGTTTTGGAGGGAGTAACAATAAGGGGGAAATGATATATCATTGTTATAATCTAAAAAATAAAAGAATTTCAAAATGTAAATCTGTTTAATCTTCGATTGATGGTGTATTTCATGAGTGTCCACAACTTGTCAGAACTTGCCCAAGTTGCTTGAGGTGGAAAAGCTTGAAAAGCAAACGGCTCACTTTCCTAGAATTTCAGTGCCATTGGGAAAGGGAAAGCTAATAACTATCAAACGTGGTGGTGCATGAGGCTGTATAATAAATACTATGATAAAAGTTAAAGGAGGCAGGGTGACTGCAGAGGATTTTGTTCTTGTTCCGCAAAAGAAAGTCAAGGAAGTTACTCTACCCTGTACTCGTGTGAAAATCAGCGAGGCATTTTTATCTGAAGGTTTGGAAAGGCTGAAGGACAGTATTATCATAAAGTCATGAACAGAATAGGGAGTTTCATGTGCTGTTGGTGGAAGGAGAGATTAATGCAGCTCTTTTGCTCTGCGTTATTACTTTCTGGCAATGCACAGAAAGATTACTTTCTTGTTAAGGAGATAAATAAGTGGCAAGGATTCATATCGAGCATTGTTTATATTCACATAAAAGGAAAATGTCTTCAAATTATTAAAAGGTAGTGGTAAAATGAATTTGTGGCACATATAAAAGAAGACGATAACTTGTGGCCCTGGAAAAGGAGATAAAAATATTTGTTTACTAAAACTAAAAAGCCTTGAAATTTGAAGCACAGTGTAAGTCAATGAACTTAATTTGTATCAATTAATATTATTTTCCCCACCAAGTCTGAAAGGTGATTCACTAAATATGAATTAAGGAAGGGAGATGTGATTCCTACTGCTTTTTATGTTTTATATTTATGGTTAGATTCACTTGGAGTAAGCATATATGCTTTTTACTGCAAACTTATTTTTCTGGTTTAAACCCTCCGTATAAAAATAACTTCTGTCTCAGGGACACAAATTTCAGTTATAGAAAAGAAATAAGCTCATGGCCTGTCTGGTACACCATAGTGACTGCAGTTAATAGCAATATATACCATAGACAAATGTTTTAAATGGTACATAGAAGTGTTCTCATCACAAAAAAAATGATGAGTACATGCAATAAATAGTTTGACTTGTCCTGTAGCACACATGCAAACAAACACACACACATTTAAGCAAATTAATGAATTAGAAAAAGTCAGTTCTGCAACAATTGCAATAGGTAGCTACTACACTGTTAATAAAAGTTAATTCAGATAATGTTAGACAGTGTAAAAACACACAAACACACCACATAAATTAGAGGCACCAAAGTCATAGTCATGGTGTTGCTTGACTATTTCAAGAATGATTCCTGCTAAGTCAATAAAAGATAAATATTTTTCTTTTGAATATGCAGGTTGTATAGGAAGAAATATCTTAAGGACAATGGAGCTGAAGATCTTTTAGTGCCAAATGAAATCATTGCTTTAAAAAGGGCAATGATCGGAACAGATTCTGAAGTAGAACAGGTCTTCCATGGAAGATATAGGAAGAGAATCCCTCTTTTTGTTAGTTTTCCTACTTCTGAGACTGCTCCAAAGGAATTAGCAAACGCTGGTTTAATAAAGTTGCTTTGAAGAAGACTTCATTGATTTGTTCCCCAAATTAAAATGTGGTAATAAGGTTCCTATAAATAAAGCCATAAAGGAGAGTTTGTAGGGTAAAGGGAACACTCCTGCATTGCCTGTGGGAGTGCAAGCTGTTACAGCCCCTTTGGATATCAGTATGGTAATTTCTCAGAAAATTAAGAAAACAACCTTCCTCAAGACCTAGGAATACCAATTTTGGGTATATACCCAAAGGATGCTCAATTGTGCCACAAGGTCATGTGCTCAACTATGTTTATATCATCATTGTTTGTCATAGCCAGAACTATAAACACCCTAAATGCCCCTCGACCAAAGAATGAATAAGGAAAATATGGTAAATTTACACAATGGAGCACAACACAGCAGAAAAAAAAATAACTGCAACTTGAAATTTGCCGGTAAGTGTATGGAGCTAGAAAGCATCATTTTGAGTGAGGTAACCCAGACTGAGAAAGACAATGATCACATGTACTCACTCATAAGTAGTTTTTAAACATAAATCAAAGAAAATCAGCCTACAAACCACAATCCCAGAGAACCTAGAAAACAATGGGGACTCTAAAAGAGACATACATGGGTATAATCTACATGAGAAGTAGGAAAAGACAAGATCTCCTGAGTAAATTGGGAGTATGCAGACCTTGGGAGAGGGTTGAAGGGGAGTGGAGAGGCAAAGAGGAGAGCAGAGAAAAATGTAGAGCTCAATATATATATATATATTGAGAGAGTATAAAATAGAAAAGAATTTATTTTCAGATAAAAACTCTACTTCAGGACAATCTGTAAAAATGAATATTTCCCCACATTTAAGAATCTGTATTTGCTCACTTGATCTCATGGATGGAATTCACATATTAAAAGAACTGGAGATAAATATATGAATGAAAGTATGAGAAACCAAAGCATTTAAAATTGAAAGGAAAACACAATAAATAAATAAATAAGAAAGTCTGAGAGGAACTATAGAAAGATAACACAAAGGATATGGTAGAAACAAGCTGCCATTTCAATCCAGACAGGAAACACATGAGGAGAATGTTCCATCAAGTTAAAGCTAGTTAGTTATTTAGAAAGGGGCTTTATCCAAGTCTGAGCAATATCTACTGCTGAAGTTTACAAATATTTTCATGGTAGGATAACCTCTACCTGGCAAGTTCCAAACTGTAAAAATAAAAATTCTGTCTTTGAACAGTTGAGTCCCAATTTTATTGTTAATTGTATGTAGTATCTAAAACTATACACCTTTTGAAACAAAAGTAGAGTTTCTTAGTAGCATTCATTTTTAGATCTCCTGTTCATATTTCATGGAGAGTTTTCTCTCTGCTTAGTATTGTTTTTCCATATGCCTTTCTATATTCATGGTATCTTCAAACCTCATCTCAAAAGCTACTATTGCTCTTAATGTCTACTCAAACTACAACAGTTCTTAATTTAACAACAATAGGTGATCCTACCATATTTACTTTCTCTCTTTTCACAATTACAAAGACCAATAGTCATTCCTATGAAGAACTTAAATGGCAAATTTTGTTCATTTTTTTTTTCCCTTGTGATACTGAAGATTGAACCCAGGGACTTGCCGATGATAGGCAAGTACTGTATCATTCAATTATGTCCCCATTCCAGTCTGGAGAATTCCTGAGGACAGAAATGAGTCATAACTGCTAATTACACCCTCATAATGTGATGAGGCCACCTAATCATCCACAAAGGGCCAAATCAATGTGCTGTAAGATTTATTTCTTTTCCTTGGTTGGTACTCGCCAATGGAGAATATACAATTTCCTATATGAATACATACATGGGACAATTAATTAGTTCATCACCACAAAGAGTAAGAAACAGAAAATTTGTAATTAAACAGAGCTAATCAATAGTGATGCATAACTATAGTTAGAAATCTCATTGGCATCATTGCCTTTTGTTTTTGGTGGAAAATATGGAGCAGTTGATAATCTCTATCTTTAATTCTGATTAAGTGATGTTTTGCCCTTTTGTGAAATAATAAAACATGACAACCACTACCTTTCACACTTTAGATAGAGTTCTCAACAACACATTTTAAATGCAGGTACATATACATATACAGTTGTCTTGTATTTACTAAAATAATTTTTGTCCCCAAATGATAAATGTTTTAAACATAATCCCATAGCATTCTCACCCTAGTAGTTTGGAATATTATAACTTCTCTGTTGTACAGTACTCTATGTCTGGTATTTATGAGATGTGTTCCTAAAAATGGGATAATATATGATTTCAAACTAGGAAACTTCACTTGGGAGAAGACCTCAGGACACTTTTAACTCAACTAGGAATTCCACACACACACACTCCCTCTTTTATTTAGTATCACAGAGTAATAGCATCTAACTACGGGGAAATGTATCATAGCATGCTCAATAATAGCTCAATTAGATTAAGAACATCTGTTACTTTATACCATGTACGATATAATATATCCTTATGTTTTTATTAATGCTTAACACATTTTCCAAACATCACGGTTATCATTTGGAAATGCTTAACAATTTCCAAAAAAAATTACTTTTTCTGTTGATATAACATCAGAAGCCTAAGCCTAGCACAGTCAGTCTAAGAAGCCCAGGAAGCAAGCCTTGGTGGTACGAATTTTTTATAACCAAAATCTTCTTACCTAAATCTTTTCATGCATCTTTCAATTTTAATTCTTGTGGGCTAAATTTAGGTTGCAAATACACCTGATGCACTAGCTGTTTAATTCCCTAGAATGTTTACAGCTGCTCACATCTCCAGCTTAGCATATCATGTATAAAAGTTAGCACCTCAAGTTCTCCCTATTGCAGATTGGAAGGAAAAAGATTCCTTAATACTAGCCTGAGAAATGTGAGGGCCAGCCATGATAATCTAAGCCTTGGCAGAAAGGAAGTTTTTTTACTTTCTCCAACCATTATCACCTGGGACTCTGGCCATCGATAAATTTAAATGGAGTCTGGAGTCTCAATAGTTTACCCTGAGGCAATGCCTGGCAGGCCAAGATTACCTGACCCCCCACCCAAGAGCAGACCATTCAAAGAAAATTCCTGGCATTCCAAGCGCTGTAAATAAAAACACCTGCCAGCACCTCACCAGGACACCCCTAGACAAATGTCAGCCAATCAGGGGTCCTGAACCTCAGAGAGCCCTCACCCCCACCTTTACTACTATAAAAACCCAATTCTAATTGAGTTTGGGGCTCTCCAGATATTCCAATATGTTGGGCTTGTGGAGAGACTGAGTTTGCAAACTTGATTAAAATAAAGGCTCTTTGCTTTTACATATGGGACTCTGTCTCCTTTGTTGGCTTTTGTGGGGACTCACAGATTTGGGCATAACAAGAAACAGTTACCTGAGCTACTAGGAAATAGGGATTTTATGCTCCCTTGAGAAGACAAGATAAAATTCCACTCATTTAGTGTTTCTTTCCTGATAAACTCAAAGCCTGCTGCAAAATAAGGTTGTTCTAACCTTGGAGGGTGATAGCTTTTATTATTCAAAAATCTCGTTCATAGGTTGACTTTAAATTTGTATATAAATTCCAATCCTTATTTCTAGCTGCTTTTATGTAGCCTTAGAATAAAAAATTAATGAAATAATGATAATTGACCAATCATATTATTACATTTTTACTTGTATTTTGCTTTTGATATAATGTATTTGAATCATTCCTGTGTTCTCTACTAACACACTTAAGTTTGTATCATATTCTCTGAGTTTGTTACCACTATTTCCATATTAGAGATGGAGAAAGTGTAACCTATCACCTTCACTTAACTATTCAAAAAAACTGAATATTCCAATCCAATTTTAACTTTCTGATTCATTTTCTTAAGGGTTACCATCACTTTTTGACACCCAGGTGTTTATTCTTTTTAAGTGTCTCTTTGTGTCTGCTTCAAAATCCTTGAATTATTTGATGAGTTTTATGATTGTCCTGAGGTTCATCTACGTAATTCCTATCAGCAAATATTTCTATAGGACTGGCCAATCTGAGAGGGAAATACTGCCTTGATCGTCCACACAATTGCATCTTTGTGGTGATCTGAGCATGCGGATTTCTTTTATTGGTTCTGTGTCTGATATGGGCACACCATGTAGGGGAAGATTACAGAATAGGCTGGGTATTTTTTTTTTTTTTTGACTACAAGTTTGATTTAGGTTAGGTAAAAATGAAGTTAGGTGGACACAGAGGACGGGGCTTGCCTACAATTTGTGCTAAGACACTTTGTCAAGACTATATCTGTGAGTTCAAGGCCACTCTGACTTTAGAGTCTACCACTATGCTCAGCTTTCTTTTCTAATATTTCTTAAGGTTAATCAGAAGGTGAGTAGATACCATCTAGAGAAGAACTTAGATTCAGTGAAACATGACCTTCCTATTATGTTTTATGTATGTAGGCAAAACAGATACTTGGAAATTATGTGCCTTAGAATGAGCCACACCTAAGTTTATGTTGTAGCTCTACTATTCTTTCTCCTTCACACTACTGGATAAATATTCATACTGAAGTTGAACTATTCAGCTTATAAACTGGGAATGTTAACTCCTCTAAAAGTGTGGTTGTAGAATTTAAGACAATGTATGTAATAGATTCCATGCCCATGAACCACAGAATAATAGGAAATTGCAACATTACCAACTTCAGAGACTCCTGCTTCTATTCCCGTTTTTTCTGTGTTCTGACTAGAAACACAGAAGGTCAGGAGTGCTCTATGACCAGCCAGCCTTCTTTATGCTTCCTTTCATTGCCTTGAGCCCAAGCAAGGGCACTGAGCATCCCTGTCCTTAATTTACTGATTTCTCCAAAACATTTTGAAACTAATCTACTAACCCTGATGGTGAATATTAATTAACTAACACCAGCCCTACATAAAAGTCCTTAGTCCTTTAAAAGAACTCCACAAATTCAGCTCTCACTGATGATGTGCATTGGTGGATCTGATTTTTCCCTTTGTAACATAGAAGCAGCAAAACCATACTCCATGTTAATTAAGTTCTAGATGCTTTAGAGTGGTGGCCCCTGTATTGACTGCTTTCAACTTTTGTATCCTAGATATTTCCATCATAGGGAGTTTGGACCACTAATTTCACTTCTATAATGTTTGGTATGACTTCTGCTATACATTAATATTGGATGTGTGTGATCTCCTTCAATAGCCTCACTATTTCAATATAAATGCTGAAGTTCAGAGTGCCCTTGGGTATGTCTTAACTCAGCTTCTTCATACTCAAGCTGAAGCACAGAGTTAAAACCAAAGTCTCAGAAGTAGAGTCACAAAGTAAATTTCAATCTGCAAAGTTGCCTTGTTAGTCAGAACAAATACAGTAATTTTAGCCTTTTCTTTGGCAATATTGACTAATCATTTGGAGTGGAGGGTGCTCTAAGGGACAAACAATTAAGAAGAAAATTTCTGAGAAAAAGTGTTCACAGACTTCAGGAAATTAGATGGTATTAATGATGACTAAGGGTAGATGATCCAGGAAGATACTATCCTTCCCATTGAACAGTAACGGAGAAGAACAGAAGTTATAATCAAAGCAGAAAATGCCAAGACAACAAAATAGTCAAACATTAACTATGTTCTATGCACAAGATAAAGTAGTTTACATTTACTATCTCAATTAATTTTTACAAGCTTCTGTCTGGTTTACACGTGAGGATAATGAGGATGAAGGCATTAAAGAAACCAGCAATACACACGGAGCTGCTGATTAAGAAGGCAACATTTCGAGCACCATTTATTCTGATTTTAGATCTTGTACTTTTGAAAGGTGAAACCAAAGTTTCTAACTCTTTCCATATTTTCCAGCTGTGGGTCTCTGTTAATTCCATCTACTGCAAGAAGACTCTGATGAGGGTTGAGAAATGCTTTTATCTATTGGTTTAATATTTCATTAGAAGTCAATTTTCAGATATATGTATATACACACATAGGCTATATTCTTGGCATAACAATAATAGTAGGTTTTCCACTAGGGCCCATGACATATCTACTCTTAGGTTGTTGGCAACATTAGTAGTGTCAGGGTATGAGTTCCTCATGGAATCTAAACAAAACGAAACAAAAAGATTTTATGGAGGCATTTTACCAACTGTGCCTCCCTCGTTTCAGGTATCTCTTACTTGTGCCAAGCTGACATAAAACTAGCCATCATAGTAGTTAAGTTACATTGATTTTTACTTTTCTCCTCTGGCAGCACACAAAGTACCTTCTAAAACCATGAGTGCTAGGCAGCAGGGGCGAAGTTTCTATTTGGACATCAGTGTGCCGTAGTCCCATCTTTAACAGTGAAGCTATTTGCAATTGATACCTACTGGAAAAAATAGTTTCTCCAAGAAAAGGTTATTGTGTATATCAACCACATTCTATGCCAGCAAAAAATGGTCTCCATAGCTTTTCGGCTTTGTTTGGTCTTTTGTGTGTGTGTGTTTGTTTTGTTTTGGGAAGAGTTGTGGGAGGTTAATATGATAAAACATATGGTATGAATTTTAGCAAAAAATTTTAATTACTTAAAAGAATCCCAGAAAAGCTGAAAAAATAAAATATGAAACCATACATAAAATTTCTTTAGCTTAAACACAAAGACCATGTCATTGACTTTCCCTTATTATAATGTTTGTTAAGATAAATCCTTACAAATTGAATGAATCATGCAGAAAATAGATGATCAGGACTCAAAGATAAAGCAGAGGATTAGACCCAATTACCAAAGAATGTGGCAAAGATTTATAACACTAGAAGGGAACTTGTAGGAAATGTCAAATACCATGAAAAGACCAAACCTCCACATTATAGGAATAGATGAGGAAGAATAATCGCAGGTCAGTGTCAAGGATGAGATGTTCAATAGCATCATAGAAGAAAACTTCTCCAAATTAAGAAAGAGGCTACTCATATAGACACAAGAACCACACAGGACACCAAAATAGACAAGGCCAGAAAGAAACTCCCCATGGAATATCATACTTATGCTTTAGATGTCACTTAAATGCTCAGCTTCGGGTTACTTTTTATAATAGTAGAGAAGACTTCTGAGCATAGTGCTGTAGTATCAGCATTTGAAAGACTGAGGCAGGAGGACTGCTGTTAGTTTAAAGCCATCCTGGGCTACATAGTGAGATTCTGTGTCTAATAAGACAAAGTAAATGATGAATAGAGCAGAAAAATAAAAGAAGCAAAGGAACAGTCCAAATATCAGCAAACCAATCAGTCCATCATCCATCAAAATAAAAGTTTCAGGTATGGTTGATGGCTCTGGGGGTGAAAGTACTTGCCACATAGGCCTGACAACCTGAGTTCAATTCCTGGCATCCATGCAAAGGTGGAAGGAAAGAACCCACTCCACAAAGTTGTCACTCCACAAAGTTGTCCTTTGAACTCTGCATGAGTAAGCTGGCATGCATGCCTTCCCCAAAACTTAATCAATTAAAATAAAGTTTCATTTTGTAAATATAATACAAAATATTCAAATTCTCTGATAATTGTTAACTACTAAAATATTGAAATAGAAAATTTGAGATTGTGTGTGAAAGAGATTTTCATATTTAGAGAGATAATTTAGTAAAGGCCGTACCAGTACCAGCAATAAATTTCAGAACATTGGCGATTTGATATGGTTGAAGTTTACAAACCCATCAACTGCTGGCTTAGATAGGTAGGTAGTCCTCTTTCAGGAAGCCATGAATTCAATCAAGGTTATAGTCTGTTTATTCTGAAACTGTGACTTTCAGCTGTAGTGAGAATGGCCAGCACAGTTGGGGACCCCAAGCACATAGAAAGGGTTTAAGAGTTCAGCCTGAATATGATGTGTTGTATTTCTGCCCTGTAACCAGTGAGGCAGTCATACAGTGCTATCTATGAGCACTAGTTGTATCTACAGTGTGGTCCCTCCATGTGGGCAGCAAAATAAGAAATACATTAGGAGAGTGGATGGAGACTCTTACAGGAGAGAAATATTATTTTACTATAGTAAAAATATTCTAAATGTTGAAACAAGGAGGGAATCACTTCTTGAGAGAAAGATAATTGTGCACCACTTAGTTCAAGCCCTGCATTTTAGATGGGAAAAAAGATAAAAGCACGGTTGACTGAAGGCTTAATTACTGGAAATATTGTTCCCTGTTATGTAACTGAGGAAGAATACAAATAAAAAATTACATAAAATAAAAGCACAGATCATTTTATAATACAATCTATTTTTTCTCCATTTAATCTTTCTAATAACTCATGAGATAATTTCCAATGACCTCAATGTTTAGTCTAAGAAACTGAGACAGAAAGAATTAGAATTAATTCTATCTCCTTAAACATATTTAAACTAACCCCAAGTATTCTGACTCCTTTTTCCTATTGTTATTTAATGTATGTGGGTGGACTTCTGTGCACCAGGTGCTTGCATTGCCCTCAAGGCAGTCAGAGGGCTTCAGATGCAATGGGACTGGAGCTCCAGTGGTTGTGAGCTATCGTGTAGTCTCTGGGAATCAAACCTGGGGCCCCTGGAAGAGTGTGCAGGGCTTACAATGCTGAGCTATTCCTTCAGCCCCCAGTTTCTTTCTTAGCCATTGCATTGAGCATACTTAACAATCAGCTTATATTATTTTGAAATGCCTTGACTATTTTGCTTCATTTAATTTAATTAACACAGCTGGCAGACTCCTAATTCTATTTTTCCCTCTTTGCATCACACATTGAAAAACAGTGCTGTAATCTTAGCATTGAAGAGCCCGAGACAGGAAAATCACCCTGGGTTAACCTGGTCTAAATCAAAGAGATGATGCTCTTCAAATCCCCAAATAATAAGAAATCAATAATGATAATAATAAAAATAGCAAAAATAGAAGCATAGGTGTATTTAAAACAACAGTTTGAAACAGAGAATCACAGCTGAGAACATTCCAAATATATTTTCAGTCTCCTGTCACTTTCATGATTATATAATTGTTAAAATGTAACAAAAAGTGTGAATGAGTCTCTTGCAACCACGCTGGTTTCTTTAGAAATGGGAAATTTAAATACAAGGTGGAAGGTGAGACTGTTAAATGAAATGGGGAGTTTTATTCTTTGCTGTTATCTGGTCAGAAAACTGTTGTGTGGAAACCTCTGCTATCTGCCCCATTGCCACAGCTGTCAACCAAACTACCATTACCCCTTTGCCACTGCTTTTCCAACCCAGACCCGGACTTAATGGATATTTTCCATTGTTATCTATAGCTCTTAATGAACTTCAGGACAGCATGCACCATGTTTCACACTCCTGTGCTGTACTCTAACTGCTGACATGGAACATGATGCTTGGCTTCTAAGACAGAAAGGACATCAGTTCCCTTTCCAAAGCAAGCACATTTTCTTAGCATTGTCTCATCACACCGTGAGCTGGGCAATGCCAGTCTCCTTTTGTCACAGTTCTGCTGTGTCTAAGTCAGCTTAATTGACTGTGATCCTTTAATTTTCCTTCCAAATTAACACTGTCTCCGTTATACAATGCCTAAGGAAAACCTGCAAACACAAAGCAACCAACAGTTTATTTTTTTTTGCTTTGAAAATACAATAATATGAGAGATAATTAGGAACAATATTGGCTAATATTGTCTTTTACAATATTTTTTTCTATTCTAAAAATTACAGTACTTTCCCACTGCATCCCTTTCCTTTCCTCCCCTTTTAAAGTTTAGCCATTGACAACATTTGAGGCTGAAAAGAATAAATATTATCCAGCCTAATAACAAGCCTATGCCCATGAACCAACCTTCATCTACTACACAAATAATCTAAAATCCTCAAGATGTGAACACTTTATTCTGTTCAGATTCTTGTGTTGTAAACTAATCCTCAAGGCAGTTGTTATCAACCTGTGGGTGGATGACCACTTTGGGGGCTGAAAGGCCCTTTCGCAGGGTGTGCCTAAGACCACCGGAAGACATATATCAACATTACGATTCATAACAGTAGAACGATTGCAGTTATGAATTAGCGATGAAATGGTTTTATGGTCGGGGGTCACCAGAACATAAGGAACTGTATTAAAAGGACACCGCATTAGGAAAGTTGAGATTCACAGTCCCAAGCTGTTGGTAAAGCCTTAAGGAGATTATTAGATCACAACACCTTAGACCTAATGAACGTTAGCAGCAATCTTTAGTCATTTGGGGGCATCTCTTAGATTGTGGACAAAAAAAACCAAACTACCTTTCTGGTATGTATAAACTATGCATGTTGTAATAAAAGCTTGAATAAACTAGGACTGAAGGTATGTTTCCGGCCTGCTTTGGAATTCTCCCAGTATTTCCATAAAAGTCCTATCATGTAAATAATTGACCTCTTCATCTTTACTTGGTATATGGGGGCAGGACTGTTGACACTGATCTCAACCATAGCATAAAAACCAAAATATTACACAATTCTTTGTAGGCAGCAAGATTGAGCAGTCAGCTTCAGCAAGAAGTACTGTGGAACTTGCTCTATTCAGGGTTTGATCTTTTACTTAATAGGGGCGTTCATGACCACTGTGATGAAGTAACTTGTTGATCAAGTCAGGAGAGCAGTGATGAATTGGACAACTGAGTCTGTTTATACCCACGTCCATGAAAACTTACTGCACTTGGTAGAAAAAATAATATATTAATTTACACTTGAAATTAATACAACTCTAGTTTTATTTTCTCAGCCTTCTAGAGATCAATTTAGCGATGGCATTTGGACACCCACTCCACTTATCAAACCACTATTATGTCTGGCTATGTCACCAAAGCTCAAATTGCATTTAACAAACTTTGCTTTATCTCCACCTGTTCCACAATGTGAAGGATCTGTTAAATAAAAACAGAAACAAAAGTCAAAAGGAAAAAAAAATAAAAACTTCGTATCAGACTCTGAGACCCTATAGAATTCTCACTTTAGTTTCTTTGTTCATAACTAAAAGGGCTCACCCAAGGTAGTATTTTCCTTCCTGATGAGGTCATTGGTTATCTTTACCTGGCTAATTGGTTATTTGGTTGTGTTTGGAGCATTCAATGCCTTCATGATGGGCTTTTGATGAAAGAAATGCTTCAGACTGTTTGAGAAGACAGAATGTGGAGATTCTATCAAACAAAATTATGATGTAACAGTCATAGCTGCCTGTTGCATGTGATAGAATTTACTAAGAGACTGGCTTTCATAGGTTGGCTTTCATGAAAATAGAACAGCTGGTAATGAGATTGTTGAGGAAAAAAATGTGGACCTTATCTCCAATTGATGCAGGGAAACAATATCCATTAAAAGCTCAGGGAGATTGTGAATCATTGAATGGGGGTAGCTATGTTACAAAGGCAATCTTAATTGTGTAATCTGGCATCTCAATTTATATATTCTGTGTTGATAAAGTATTACTGATGGATGATATCATAACTATGGGCAAATTATAAAGATATACCCTCCAGTAGGTTTTATTTACGAAAACAATTCAATCAACTAGAAAAGGAACTTAGTAAAAGGACAGCTAAATATCCAAAATAAGAGAAGGAAAATAAAGTGACAGCTGTGTTATCATATTGCCTTAAAGGTTCTGTGTCATCAAAAACTAGCTATGCATGCCTGTGTATGTGTGCGTGTTTTGCATGTGTATGCATGTTGTGGCTAGAGATTGACGTGAGGAAACATGACTTGAGAGAACACTGATTGCTTGCTTATCCTGACTTCAAAGTAGTTAACTTTCTTATGAAGCCCAGGAATACTTGCTACTGGCACACAGCACAGAACATTTTCATGACTCTCTGTAGGAACTGTGCGTTCAAGCTTTCAATATGCAACACAGCCTCAAAGATGAACACATGAACAAAGCAGAGTTACTTTTTGGTTTTGTGAGACAGGGTTTGCTTTGGAGCCTGTCCTAGAACTCACTCTGTAGACCAGGCTGACCTCAAACTCACACAGATCCACCTGCTTCTGCCCCGCACGTGTTGGGATTAAAGGCCTGCGCCACCACTGTCCACTGGGTGTATTTTTACTCAAATGCATTTCCCTATGGTATTTTCAATTTAAGGTAGTTTTGTTAGTATATAACCCCTTGGTATGTCCAGAAGAATCTATCAAAATCACTGTATACTTGCAACATATTGTCACACTGTAGCCATGCAGAAAACATTGTATCAGTTAAAGCTTATTTACAGACTTGGTAGAATTAATCTCTTCCCACTTTAGTTTGCTGAAGGTTTAAGTTTGTCAAGAAAGAGTTTTGTGGTATTTATTCACCCTAAGTATGTGTAATGAAATCAGTTACTGCTGAAGTATTTTCTGCAACTATACTGACAGAATAAAATCTCAGCTTTTACTATGTATAAGATATTCTGCTAGATTTATGAAATGTATTTTACTGTAGAGTACTTAAGATCTGGTTATCAATTTTCATTTAGATATCCATTATATGAACCATTACATTATTATCTGAATTTCCAAAGGATGATATTTTAATCTTGCTTAGCATTGTTTATCTTATGTATTAAAATATAGCTCTAATGTTTAGGTTTTATGGCACTGAGAGGATTAAGGGACTTAATAAATTAAAAGTACTTTCTGATACATTCTCCAATTCAGATGGACACATACTAACTGGTAAGAAAACAATATAGTCATGCAGCAATTAGAGTTAATAAGAAATATAACACATTATGATGGAGTACAATAAGTACATTATATTCTTTTTGCTAGCAATGGGACATGACTTACTGGTTTACAATGATTTCAGTGATTCTGAAAACCTAAATTACACCAATGTAGTATGAACTTTTACCATTTTTGTGTTTTTTTTCAGGTTCTGCATCACACAATTGTTTATCTTTATACACAAAAGCAAAAACCTATATCACTGTAAGTAGTACTTTTTTTTTAGATTTTGGACTTATATTTCTCCCTGTCATAAACAGAAACTTACATGCCATGGGAGAACATAGGCAATGATCACAACTGCCTTCCCTTCACCTGACTCATTGAAGTGTAAATCTTTATGGAATAAAAGCCACAAAGTAGAAAGAAGCTCCATGGGTTTCTATTTAATAGGAAGGAGAACTTGGCGACATCAAGCACACCGATGTTCTTCAGACTGTAGGATAGATGCTCAGCTCTCTGGTTTGCAATGCCCGGAGCAGTCCTGCGATTGAACAAATGCATTGCTTGGCTCCTAGTAGCAGTTTTAATGGTGCCCAGGTGTCACTTGTTATCCACTTTGTAGTGTTTGAATATTTGCAAAGTAGTTAAGCAAAAGGGAGAGTGATTTGTCTCTTGCTATTTTTTCATGGCCTACATAATTTCTGGAGAGAAAATAGGTTATTTTCAATCATGGAAATAAAGCTTTCACAAATGAAACATTATTAACTCAAGGGGGAAATACTCATTCCCTAAATTACATATACAGATTTATTCCTTTGATTCCAGGGCTAATTAATGTATAATCCAACTATATCGTAAGGCATTATTGCAAAATTAAATCACAAATTTCACATCAAGCCATTGCTCCTTCAACTCCATGCCTTTATTCTGTTCCTAATGTCTTTTTTGTACAACTTCTATCCGTCCTTTGGCAAACTTTGTTTCATCATCCACTTTCGTTTGAAACCCTTGCTTATCTTCCTATTCCCATTTCCAGACTCTGCACAGACTCATAATTATCAAATATCTTTGGTGAGTCAGATTCAAGCAGTTTGAAAAATTTAAAACAAATGTCTCATGTGACTTTGAAAATCCCTAAATTTATCACAGTGCTACACACACGAATATGAAATTTTGAGAATTTCATTCACTCTGTGTTCATCTTTCTCCTGATCTTCCTTCCAGATCCTCCTTGGATCCCTCACACACACAATTTTGTGTCCTCATTCTTTGTTAAATATGCAACACACTCCATTACCACTGCGTATGCTCTACCAGGTGTTTGACATGCCACTGGAGCATGTTAGATTTCCCAGTAACCAGACCTTTGAAGAAACGAACTCTTTCTCTCCCTAGAGTTCCAATCATCAGTTATGGGTGGGAGTTTTACATTCCCCTTCCCCTTCCATGCTGAAACTGTGGTTGGCTTGAGCTGCCTTGGTTCTCATTAGTGCTGTCACAGCTGCTATGATTTCAGAAGTAAAGGTATTCTATTATGTCCAGAAAACATTGTATCTTTTTAGTGCAAACACAAAGTACCTCTAGCTCTTAAAATATTGCTGCCCCTTGTCCACAATTATCCTTGAACCTGGGGAGGAAATGAGGGAGTTAAAGATGCCACATTTAGGATTGAACACCACATAGTCTTTATTTCTATGTACACTGAGCAGTTGTTGGGGGGGCTATGCTAATTTTCATACACATCAAAGCAAGTTTCTCTTTGAGATCTGAAGAGATAACAAGGAGTACCCAGGGATCAGCTTAATGAAGTGTCCCATTAACAAAGTAAAAGTATGACATTATCGCGTAAGGTCTATGATCTATCTAGGTACGGGTTCTTAGGCTCTATAACCGTGCTAGGTGTGAGTTCCATATGGTGGTGTGAGTCTTAAATTCAAATGCCGCTATTGCCCAAATGCACATATCTTGTGAAGCTGGTCATTATTGTAGCTTGCAAGGTTCACGTCTGGATGAGATCAGTGATTAGTTTCCTCCACTGGGAGCATGCATAGCACATTTCACAGTATATAACCCAATCAAGAGGGTCGATGCTCCAATTCTCCTTGTTTTGTGACTTGAGCAGGTGGTGTCTTCAGCAACAAGCATTCACCAATAAGTTCTGGTGGGTAACCAAGAGTTTTGGCACAA
Source organism: Ondatra zibethicus (assembly GCA_004026605.1). NCBI lineage: Eukaryota > Metazoa > Chordata > Mammalia > Rodentia > Cricetidae > Ondatra > Ondatra zibethicus. Next base: position 25,096 of record PVIU01020242.1, read on the forward strand.
ATAATAAGCCCAGTGTCAGTAATGAGTTATCTCTACTGAATTTTCTGGCCAGTGAAGTTCTTAGTTCCCCAAATGAACTTTTCTTATTTAAAATGAGCACAAAAAGTGTTTGGCATGTACTTCACTGAAAATGTTAAATATAGCAACTTATACCTAATATTGAATAAAACAATGACTCTATACAAAACAATTAGCAACACTAGTTACTATCCTGGGTCCTATATCTACATTCATTCCAAGGAAAACTATGCCCTTTAAAAGTATTTTAATAATAAATTTCCATCTAGAATAATTAAGTGGATTGTAATTCATTATTTTCTTAAACATAACTCTTTTTAAAGGTTGCAATATGTCATTATGCTTTCAAATAATGTCTCTTACTGAATTTTGAATTTTATTTAAATTAGACACTGAAGTAGTAGAGCATTTTAAAAAAATAACATCAAATTATCTGGGACATATATATATATAGTAACGATTTATTAAATTCTTCTCACATGTGGAGATCTGTGGATACAATCATTTCTTTGTAAGAAAAATGAAATTTATTTTAAAATGTGATTTACAAAAAGAGGAATATCATGAAATATACCAATACTTTATAAAGTCAATAAATAATGATCAAATTATGACATTTAAAATATACACAATAATTGACTATATGTACATGTATATACATATGCTCATATGTAACTATACATATATGCATTTGTATACACATAATTATAATTTTATTTATGCATAGGGTGAGAGAACACATTTTAGGATTTGCATGCTATCTAAGAGTTTCTGTTGAAACTGTTCAGCTTTGTTTATTTCACATTAACAGCTAAAAAATGCATAAATAAAGTATTTGCATTTATATATAAATATATTTAAATTTATATTTAAATATTAGCTATGAAGTTCAAATTTTAGGTAATGGTTAATAGTGCATATCTTAGTCACTGTTCTATTGATGTGAAGAGATACCACAACCATGGTAACTCTCATAAAGGAAAGAATATAGCTGGGACTAGCTTATGGTTTCAGAGGTTTTGTCCATTATCGTCATGGCCGGGAGCATGGTGTCAGACATGATAGCCAAGAATTTCAAATCAGGATCTGCAGACAGGAAGAAGACAGACACTGGGCTTGCCTTGTATCTTTCAAACCTCAAATCCAACACCCTATTGACACACTACCTCCAACAAGGCAACAGCTATACTGCCAAGGCCACACCTCCAAATCTTTTCAAATTCTGACACTCCCTGTTGACCAAATATTAAAATCTATGAGTCCGTGTAGACCACTCTCAAATGATCATATTCCATTCCTGGGCCCCAGAGACTTGTAGCCATATCATAATGCAAAATGCATTTAGTCCAATTTCAAAAGGCCCATAGTCTATAAGAGTCACAACATTGTTTAAAAGTTCAAAGTCTTCCTGGAACTCATGGCAATATTTTAACTCTATCCCCTGTAAAATCAAAATAAAAAAGCAGATGGCATACATCCAACATATATTGGCACAGAATATGCATTACCATACCAAAAGGAATAAAAGAGAGCATAGTAAAAACGCACTAGACAACACATGAGGGCAATTATGAGGGCAAACTCCAAACACTGCATCTTCATTCTGATGTGAAAACACTCTTTAGGTTTCCAACTCCTTTCAGCTTCGTTGGCTACAACACACTTCTTTCTCTTGGGCTGATTTCATTCCCTGTTAGCAGCTCTGTTTGACTGGTATCCCATAACTCTGGCATCTCCAACATCTTGGAATCTCCAGTGAAATACAGGCTTCAGTTTTATAGCTTCATTCAATGGCTTCTCTGGGCCTCCTTGCAAAGACACCCCTAGCACATGACAGGCATCAATGGCTTTCCTGAGCTGTGGATAGAGATTCCACAACTCCTTTCTTGTACCCTTGACTCTAAAGCAAGGACCACAAGGTTGGAACTCCTCAGTTTTGATTGCTGTGACTGGAACTTGTTCCCCTTATTCAATTATATTTTCATCAGCTTTTGTTTTAGATGTTTATCTTTACTGCTTAAGTTTTTCTCTAATTTCTTTTTACAAGTTAGAAGCTTCAGAGGGTGGATTCTTGGCCCTGAGATCACCACTCCCTTTATTCCAATTTACTATCAAGTTTTTCTTTAAACATTTTGTCACCTTGAACACTGAAGTTAACTTCGACATAAGAATCCCTGGAGCTGCTTTTTTCTTCAAACTGTATATTTTGCTTTTTTCCTTGCTCAGATTTTTCCTTTTCATTACAGATATGAATAAGAGGGGCCACTGATAATCATATGAGATAGTCAATACTAGGTTGTGTTGAAATCTCCAGTGCCAATGCCATTAATCCAAAACTCTTCAATTTTTCCTCTGGCAGGTTTTTCAGAGAAGAAGAAAAATCATTCACATTCTTCACCAAAATATCACAATAAGGGTTTCTAGGTCACTTACTAATATTGTTTTCCTCTGACATTTCTTGAACTGGGCCCCTACAGTTGAAACATTTCTCAGAACTGCCTTCCATGTTCCTACTAATATTGCCCATTAAGCCCCACTTAAAGCATTGAACTGATTTTCTAATCCAAGATCCCAAAGTCCATATTCTACCAATAAGCTCTACCAATGAGCAGGTTTTTCATGTAATACCCTGTTCTCTGGTACCACTTTTTGTCTTAGTAAGTCTTATGCTGCTATGAAGAGACAGCTTGTACATGGGAACTTATAAAGGAGAATAATTAATTGATAGTTTTAGTCCATTATCCTTATAGAGGAGACCATGATAGCATGCAGTCATACCTGGTAGCTGAGAGTTCTATGTCCAGATGTGAAGATAGGAGGAAAAGAGAAACACTGAATCTGGTTTGGACTTTTAAAACCTCAAAATTCACCCCCAGTGACACACTTCTTCCAACAAGGCCACACCTATACCAACAAGGACCAACCTCCTATTCCTTTCAAATACTATCATTTCCTGGTGGTGAGTCTATGAGGGCCATATTCAAACCATCACAATATACAATATAGAGTTTTCTCAAATATTTCACAATGCAAAACTCTTTGCTAGTTTTCATGTTTACTAAAACCAAAGAGTCAGCTTGCCATTGTCAATAAGATATAGTTTGTTCGTCTTTGCTATATATAATTGTTGTCAAATCATTCTCTAAATGCCATGTCTCATTATTATCCTTTGAAATGATAAAAAGTCCATAGGAATAAATGCCAAAAGAAAATTGAAGCAATATTTGTAAGACTCAAGAAAAAGCTCATGGTATAGCCATGCTTTGGAGTTCTGCCAAGTCTCTTACCCATGGGGATCAATTAACTTCATTCTTTTCCACTACATAATGCTACAATATAGCCTGGGTCAGCCAATTCACAAGGGTTATTATTTTCAGCAAGCCAAAAACAAATGAAAATTTTCCTGATTGCCATGTAGATACTAATTTATTTTCTTCAGTCAATATCACAATCTATCACCCCAGGTCTTTTCCTGAGTGTTCTTCTTGCCTAATCCATGCTGAAATTCTTGGTGGATTTGATGACATTCAAAAGTTAATTGATCTTCACTTCCTTTTTCATGTCTCTTAACATTTTCATTGTAGACTTTCAATGAATCAAGTTTACAGTTCTTTGCTGCACAAGTCATATCCCTGGCTTTTAGCCACTGTGACCCCAATTTGGAAATTTTCTATCCTAAAATCTGACCTTTTTCTGCCTTGCCCTCAAGCCTTGGACACACACAAAAGCATGTGACCCTTTCATCTTATCTAAGCTACAGCCTCTTTTCAACAAATACTCTGGCAGTGCCTTTGGAAAAATAATTCCTGGGGTCTGTTTATACAAAAATCTGTGAGATGTAATGCTTCTCTCTAATAATTGAAGTATGCCTATAGTCAGAGTTAATATATAAAATCTTGAAATATGTGACTCTTACTTGTTAACCTGTGATTTTATTCTCTCAAGAGTTCTGTGGTTACCGCCAAATTCATTGCCTAAGTACTATCCTTTTTCCATTAGAATTTCTCACCCTCACTGAGTTTAAAGAAAGATTTATTTTTACTCCCACTGTTAGTGCGGTTTCCCTGGCTTCTTTATTCTTTTGTTGTTTCTTTGAGCTTGTGTCCTTGTGTTATGGATATTTTATATGGGTCATGTTCTTTATAGGTATATTCTCTGGCTGAGTCTCTTTGTCTCTTTCAAATGTTAAATACAGAGCTTAACTCTTTATTAAAACATTTTGTGGGTTTTTTGCTGATATATCTCTGCATACGTTTTTGAAATTATTACATTAATTTATGTATGTGTTTATTTACATCAGTGGGCATTTGTGTGGATTGGCACACATGTAGAGGTCAGAGCACAGATCATAGGGATTAGATAGCTTTTTCTACTGTGTGGGTTTTGGGATTGAACTTAACTTGCCAGGCTTGTTGGTAATCATCTCTACTTGGTGACTATCATAACAGCTCAAAAGTTTTTAAATTGATTTGTTTTCAAAACCTTTTCTGTTGTTTTTCTTCCCCTAGAATTTTGGTGTCAGAAAAGTTACAAATTTATAAGATGTATTTTTCTGTCCTATACAAAGAGATACATTCCATACTATAGCTGTCTATATGAAGGTAGGTAGAGGAGATGACAGATGATTTATAAATGATAGATACAATGATAGAAGACAAATAGATATAGAAAGAAAGAGAAAAAAGATAGATGGATGATAGATGGTAGAAGATAGATAGATAGATAGATAGATAGATAGATAGATAGATAGATAGATAGACAGACAGATGGAACAATAGATAGATAGATAGATAGATAGATAGATAGATAGATAGATAGATAGATAGATAGATAGATAGATGGATCGGTAGATAGATAGATAGATAGATAGATAGATAGATAGATAGATAGATAGATAGATAGATACTCAGACAGATATAGTAATACTAAAAACAATATCATATCTTGTCCTGGTTGGCAGAATCAATGTCAGATGTGCTATTAGGAGTCTTGAACTCAACAATCCAATGTTTATTAAGTTTCTATGCTACTTTATAAAAAAATGAGGGACCTGTATTTACCTCCAGGCTGTTTATCTTAAGTCTTTGTAAATGTCACTTATCAGAACAGTGACTAATGTTAAAAGATTGCTTATTCTAACCGAATTCTAGGGTTTATCACTGTTGCTGTGCATCACATATTACCTGTCAAACTAGAACAATGCACTTTACACATCTGATTTTTGTTTTTTTTTTTGTTGTTTTATGAAATTTATGTCCTTTGAAGTTGCCATCTCATGTCTTCTGTATTACAAAGCCCCTCAGGCCCACTTCATTGTTCCGTGGCTCTCATTTCTGTTTATTAGTTTCTTTCCACTTAGGCCACCAGAAGCTGAACAATCAGCACACTCTAACTCCCTATATTTCACCAACCATTTAATATTTTCCAATGGATACACTTGTGGTTTCACAGAACTCTCCAAAGAATACGAGAAATGTATGAGAGTCCTTAGGTCAAGAAAACTTATCTCCCCTATATTGTAATCATCTGGTTTTGATATTATGTTGGGAAAAAGATGAATGTAACTTTCAAATGGGATGTAATTGAATATAATATGTAGGAACAACTTGTAATCAATTTGGACATCATTCATTTGTGCATGTACATTTGTGCATGAATCCTGAGCTTAAATCATGTAAAGTATGGATAATTTGTCCATGGATAATTTGTCTGTTCTTCTTAGAACTAAGGTTATTTTTAAGCAAACCACAATGTGTACACCACAATAAACAGATCCTGTGGTAGTTAGTCTGAATTATCTGCCAGGGGTCAGCTTCAGCAGTTGACAGGTCCTGAGAGGATGCAAGGTGTCAGTGATGGAAGTAAATTAGGCATGATAGTCAAAAGCATCTTGCAGCCTGACTGACTAGCAATCAGGGTGCCTCTTTACTTACACATACTCATAAGACAAAGACAGAGTCATGATTTTTTCAAAAGACGCAGATTATATCATTTTGATTTTGAACATATGTTTTATTTTCTATGACATATCTGGAGTTGTAGGATCAGTTACAATTAATCGATAGAGGTAGAATAGATTTTGCTTTTATCATAGTCCCATAATGCTATTTCAATGAATCTATAGACTGTTTTTGCTAAGCCAAGCATGCTTAATATATAATAGTCTTCTCCAGGATGTCAGGGTTTGTGGTTTTAAAGAGTTAGGTAAATAGAAAATAACTGAGCCAGATCAGTTGACTCATTCTACCTTGAATAGTGTACTATTAGTCCTTAGAGTAAAAAATATTATTCATTAATTAGTATGTCATTGAACCTTTAATTTTCTAGGCTCATACACTGCATACCCCCCTATTTAGTATGCTACTTATTCAGCACACTCAGCATAAGGTAAGCATAGGCCCCTAGTCTGATGCCAAATTTCCTGGTTAGTCAAACTTCATCAGTCCTCTTTAAGGTTACATTGTTTTAAATACCCTGCTGGAGTTTGCTTAGGAGCAGATGTATCAAGAAAATCCTAGAGTCATGGCCTCATAAAGAAAGTTTCTTGCATCTTTATGCTTATCTTCCAAGCATAAGGAAAAGTTCCAAATGGGGACAGATAAAAGTATTGCCCTAAAAGTGAGAAGGGTAAAAAGTTCAGGAATTTCCTACAGAGACTCAGATATACTTTTCTCGGGGAAAGACATTAAGTGAATTATAATGTAGAAAGCCCTCCACCACTCCTCCCCTCAAGCAAGCACCACGTGAATACCAAACCAAAACTGGGAGACTGGGCTACAGAGATGTAGCATTAGGCTCAGCTGTTCTCAAACTGCGCCAGACAGCTGTGCTGGCTTCCTGACTCTCGCCATCACTGCTTCCAGGGAGTATGCCTGTGTCAATTATCAACTTGAAAGGATTTAGAAGCACCACATGAGTATACCTCAGAGTGTTGTTTCCTGAATGCATAGAGGAGGGAACCCCCATCCTGAATATGTGCCACCCCCATGAGCTGAAGATATGATAGAGTCTGCTGTCTCAAGCTTTCACTGCCGTACTTTTTCAACAGAATAAATTATTTATTCCTTCAGTTATATTTTCAGACATTTTATCACAGCAACACAGAAATATAGGACACTGGCATCAGTAGTGAGACAGTTACTGTAATCAACATCACCATGTGAGTCATATATCCTTGCCACCGGTTCTTGAAAGGAATATGGAAGACGGCAAAGCAGCGAGTTTATGAAGACACAGAATGCTTAGGGAGAGGTCAATACATTGGCCTGGTGAGAACTTTGGAAGACCTGTGTGATTAGAGGATTGCAGACAATGGAGTTATAGTTCCTGATGTTTCAGAGCAGATCAAGGGCTCTGTCGGGAACTGTGATTGAGATCACTGTGGCTAAATCGCGGGGAAAAAAAATCTGTCTCCACTTTCCCAGTGCTTTGATGACTTGAATGAGGTAGAATTCCAAAGGGAAACAACCAGCAGGCATATGTAGTTATGGACTTGTGAACTACTACAATGACTAACATGGCATCATAATGCTCAGTGTGAAGTAGTGGCATACATGCATTGATGATCACCAAAAGCTTTGTGTCTGAACTTAAGGCACATTTAACAAGAAGAAATTATTCCCAATATTGGAATCTTAGGCACTTACTCAGGTGAAATCATGGATCTTGGATGAGCAATTATAACCACCAATTTACTGAAGCAGCATAATCTCTGTTTTCTAAATGTTAGTCTTTATACCCACTTGAAGGTGTAATCCTCATCTGCCATCGAGGAAACTCCTCATTGTAACAAATGGAGACGATTACATAAAAACACAACCAATAAATAGGCAGAATCACCAAGTCCAACCCCAATAAAGACATCTACAATACAAATCCAGCTCATAAGGATGATGGCTCATTGTGGAAGAGGTGATGTAAAGACTAAAAGACCCAGAGAAATAGGAAGTTTGCCATAAGATTCTGTGTCCTAGTAACATCAGAAGCTACTCACGTAATGTGTCACCAACAGGGCTGTCCAAACATGAGTTAAACGGGGATGACATCAACAGACATGCTACTATGAGCAGGAGAAAGCTCGGGAGACCTCAACTACACACACACACACACACACACACACACACACACACACACACACACACATATACACACACAAAACAAAAGCAAAGCAAAAACAAAACCTGCAGTCACCTAAGGAATTTTGATGACAATGGGAGAAATAGTATTCCTCAGGGAAGGGCATACCAACTGGTCAGTCCTGAAAACATACATATAAGAAACATTATGCAGACTAAGAAGACTGTACTTATCTATTTAATGTGTATATTGTTAAACATAATTAAAATGCTCATGGAAAGCTTTGCATATGCATTACTTTTCTAATTTTATTGCTTGACTCAGATATTATAAAACTATGAAATCTTGTTGATCTGAGGCTTCAATAGTACAAGCCCTGACTCCATACACAGATTACCTGTTAAATATTAGATTCTTTTTACTATTCCAACCTAAGTTTTAAAATACTTCAGCTACAACATTTGTGCTAGACACTTCAAAATCAACCAATTTCAAAGCAAGCCAAGGACTGTGAGAGAAATAATAAATAATGAAAACAATATCAACTCTAATCCTGGTTCTGGCTAGTTTACAAATATAACTCTGAGTCTTTTAGATTCATTAGCTCATTAAATTTTTTTCAAGTCTATTCATTTGGCATTGTTTCAACTTGCAAAGGAAATAGTGAAGAAGGGGTATTAGTCTGCTCAAGATCACACAAAGGGAAGCAAATGGCGAAGCTGTCGATATTTTATGTTAATCCCTACTCTCAGACCAATTCAAAGCTACAGAAAATAACAGAAGAAAACAATTGGCAGTGCCTTTTAAAGTGGCTCTAGGGGACAAAGTGTAAATGTTTCTAGACTGAAAAGGTAGAAAACTTTGAAAGTGAGTCTTTCTGTACATGTACTTTTGATCTAGCTGCCTGTTCAGAGTGAAAGATTTTTGAAAGATGGAATTTCACTTGTTCCTGATGCTATGTTTACTTTTTACATGTAATCTTTACTTTTATTAGCCTATAGGTCACTAGTTCACTGAAATGATAATGGATTCCATTGTTAGTGTTTGATTTTATTAATAATGAACCTCTAGAGATTTTCCATATGTTAATAAGAGGCTAATGTGTCTTATTCTTGCCTGCCACTTTCACCAGTAGCTCTTGTACCTTGATCCGGTTCAAAATGAAGCGGGTGACATTTCCGGAAGGAAGCTACACAGCAGATAAAATAATAACTGTGACCAAGAGGTTGGAGCATGGTAGG